>NJDC01003708.1:114137-153446 GCA_002245475.1 Calephelis virginiensis
GGTGTTAAGAGTCTCCGAAACCGGCGTGTTTGTATGAAAAGGGTTATGAATGTGAAGGAAGCAAGACAGGTTTGTCAGGATCGTGAGGTCTGGCACTTGATACTCTCTGCGTATACCGTAAGGGACTTGGCGAGAAGATATGTATGTATTTATGTGTTTATTTAATTTCAAAAGTTTGTAGGACGCTTGTTGTTGTTGTTGTTGTTGAACAGTATCCTAAATATTCGTTTTCTTTTGTAAATCAAAGCCAACATTTCAAGCTTAACCCCTAGCACCACACGCTATTTAATATGGCGTTATATTTTATATAAATTATATAATAAATTATATTTAATTTACACTTGAAGATAGTCCCCCAAATAGATAAACTATGTCTCAGCATATTTTTTTTTAGAAAAAATGTAGGTTTTTTAAGGAATGAAAAAACACATTTTATGTAGGTAATAAAAATATTCATTTATATGTTTAAACTTAAAAATAGCCATTTCTAACGCCAAACAAAAAAATTCAAAAATATAGTTAAACTATGTATCAGCATATTTTTTTAGCAAAAATGTGGGTTTTTTAAGGAATACATTTTATGTAGGTAATAAAAATATTCATTTATATGTTTAAATTTAAAAATAGCCATTTCTAATTTCAAACAAAAAAATTCAAAAATATAGATAAACTGTGTATCAGCATATTTTTTCAGCAATAGGCTAGATTTTTAAGGAATGAAAAAAAATGCATTTTATGTAACTAATAAAAATATTCATTTATATGTTTAAATTTAAAAGTAGCCATTTCTAATTTCAAACAAAAAAAAATCAAAAATATAGTTAAACTATGTATCAGCATATTTTTTTTAGCAATAGGCTAGATTTATTAAGCAATGAAAAAAATGCATTTTATGTAGGTAATAAAAATATTCATTTATATGTTTAAATTTAAAAATAGCCATTTCTAACGTCAAACAAAAAAATCAAAAGTATATATAAACTATGTATCAGCATATTTTTTTAGCAAAAGGCTAGGTTTTGTAAGAAATGAAAAAAACACATTTTATGTAGGTAATAAATTCATTTATATGTTTAAACTTAAAATAGCCATTTCTAACGCCAAACAAATAAAATATATAGATAAACCATGTTTTTACCAAAAGGCTAGTTTTTTTAACGAATGAAAAAAAATACATTTTATGTAGGTAATAAAAATATTCATTTATATGTTTAAACTTAAAAATAGCCAATTCTAACGTCAAACAAAAAAAAATTGAATAATATATCTGCGTTTACGTTTAGCTACGTATAGGTATTAAAATTAAAAATAAAATCGGAATCAGGTATTTTGTATACTTATTTATATGATATAAGTTACAAAACAAAAATAAAAATCTATGCAAATGCTTAAACGTCAAAAATCACATAAGGAATGCACGTAACGTAAAAAAGTTTATTAGTAATTAAACTATCAAAATTTCTGTCAAATTTAGGAACTTTATTTCAGTCTCAAATTTTACTATAAAATAAAATCTAATTTGCTTATAATTTAATTATTAATTTTCCTGACATTTTTCACATATTTTTCTTGTAAAATCAAGTCAATTATAACTTCAGTAAATAGGTAATACCATAACTTTATGAGCATATTTCGTTCTTGGTTTTAGCAGGACCTATTAGACCAGGAAAATGTATAATGATGTTAGTGCTGGAATCCGTGATTGCAATGGGGGTAGTTTTGATTGCAATGGGGGTATTAGTTACTCCGTTATTTTTCTTCCCTTTTTTCTTCACTTTCGGTATCGTGATCACTGATTTCAGGCTCCGCATCACTCAAATCCAATGATAGTTAAGGAAAAGTGACCTCAGCCTCGGTTTCCTCACACGAAGTCATTCAACAAATGTCCTGTTTGCTGGGGACTTTATTTTTATCCGAAATATGGGATAAACCCACGTCCATGTTCTCGAAGGGCTAAGCAGAAGTACCTACAACTAGAGCACCCACTATTTGTTATAAGCCAAAGACACTAAGTCCTACAATGTGATAGGTGGCAAGCCTATCGCCTACCGGGCACATATCCAATCCCGGGCAATGTTATTTTTATTAGAAAATTCAAAATATGCATTTTATATTTGTTTTTGTTGCACTACGGAGCGGGCAGTGTGACTCGAGTTCGTGGAGTGACGGTAACATTACCGTGGCGGATTTCATTTGTCAAAGCGCTTTTTTGAAATAGTTCGTTCCTGAGCAAAGAAAGTGTTAATGTAAGAATAAGAAAGGCTTACTTTAATTGGGCCATGTGGTAAGAATAGCAAAATTAATATTGTCTCACTTTCGCTTTTACAGCTATTAACACCGCACCGTCCCATTTGCTGAGATTGCTCTTACATAATATTATCACTATATTATAGTAGTTAAATAACAATTTAAAAACTCACAAAAGTGAACTTTGATACACAAATGTCAAAATTTGTATAGCAACGAAAAATGAAAAACACGAGAATAATCGACACTCAATGAGGGACAAAAAATGTGAAACTCTGAATCTTTGAAATATGTTAGTTTTTTTTATTTTCCATCTCATTCTGATGTAGCAAAAAAAAACTCAGCAGTCTATATTATACTTATCTGTTTACAAACACACGTTTTTTGGTCATTCTCCATGCTTCCATGCGAAATTCTCCATGCGAAAGTGTGATAGCTGAAAGTACGAGGGAGGCCTAGATTGACATTTTCCGATTAAATGGCTTGGATTTGATGAAAAATTGTGTTGAATGACAAGAAAGTACTTAATGCGGAGGAACTCAAACAGATTTCCAGGAATCGCGACAATTGGCACTCGATACTCGCTGCCGAACCTGCATAGGACCTGGTGCAATGTTAAGTATGTGTGCATTGGCTATATATTCCCTTTTTTATTTTTAGTTAAACGGAAAATATAATCAACAAATCGTATGCGTACGTATGTATTTATGTTTCTCAAACTAATAGACAGGATAAGTGTAACATCATATCTAACCATTTTTTCTTGTGGTGTTGTGTCGTCCGGGACACTTTTTAGGTACTTTGTAACAAATATTTTTAGACCGGCTGAGTACCCGAAGACGCATGGACTGGACCAGTTGGATCAGTTTAGTATCAAAAGTGTATGGAAAATTAGTTGAAAGGAGTTTGCAAGGGATGTCCGTTGGAATATTGTGGGAGGCTCAAGTTGGTTTTAAGTCTGGAAGAGGATGTACGGATAAGGTGTTTTCGAACGGGTCCTTGCTGCGAGCTGTGCAGTCAATGTATTTAGATCGTAAAGTATGTGTGCGCGTGGACGGCAACATTGGTTTGATGTCAACATTGGCCTCAAGCAGGGTTGTGTGTTGTTACCACGCTTGTCTATTTTGTATTTGGACAAAAGTCAATGAATGTGGGAATGTTTACTGTCCAAATGGTGTTCTGCCTGCTTTTTGCAAATGATGCTGTACCTTTGGTCTTAACGCCATCTGAGATGCAAACACTAGTCACACTGATGGAAGGCGATTGTAAAGGAAAAGGCTTAAATTTGAATGCGCTGAAAACCAAAGTTATGGTGTTTGAAAGAGATGAAGCCAAAACGAGTAGTGCTAGAAGAAGTAAATTAAGGCTTTATGTAAATCTTGGTTGTGCTTTTAGCAGGGATGGAAGTTACACCGGGGATGTAGAAAGGAGATTGCTGCACACACTCTCCTTTCTATCTGCGTTGTAATGTCATTGGAGCGCTGGGTAAGCTACTTCGAAGCGAGGTTTCGAAGTGCTTTCGGTCAAAGTGCTAGGCTCGCTTTGCTTAATTCTGTACGTATCCCGACGTTGTTGTACATAAGCGAGAGTTATGTCAGAAAAATCATGAGAGTATGATAAATGCGGTCGAAATGCGAGCGCTACGGAAAATCTGTGGTGTTACGCTCGCCAACTGCTTTCGCAATAGTGAGATCTGAGAAAGAGTGGGATTGAAAGAAAGTGTTGCTGTTAAAATGCGAAAGGGCATGATCCGCTGGTTCGGTCATGTGGAAATAATGACAGATGAATGATTAACAAAGCAGATATACAATGCGAATGTGGATGGATGTAGGTACCCGGGGAGACTAAGGCTGACATTTCACGATCAGATCAATCGAATATTATCCGAGGGTGGTGTCAAGAGTCTCCGAATTGAGCGATTTTATTAAAGGGTCATGTATGTGGCGGTAGCCGGGCAGGTCTGCCAGGATCGTGAGTTTTTTCACTCGATATTCTCTGCCTAGTACGTATTATACTTGGCGTGAAGATATATGTGTGTGTCTACATACTTGTTCATAGAGTCTAAGTTTAAAGTTTCAAAGTTTACGGATACAAATCCGAAACGGGTATAATATTATCCATTTTTCTGAAAATCGCATGTCTCTGATTGATAAACTGTAAAATGATAGATTGTGACAAAAGCGCTTGCATGTAATTATGGCTAGGATTTCCTTTAGAACAATATCGTTATCTGTGGAGCGATCCGCAGTCTCATTAGTCAGCCGTTATCGGGGTGCGGCGCTGCAGCGCTCAGTGCCGGCCCGGGCGACCGCGCGCCCACACCATGTGCGACCGCCGCGACTCCGACTGTTGCTGTCATATCATCAGGTTCATATCTCGCTACTTGCCACTCATCGTACAAACATGTTACTACCGCAGCGGAATACACCTAACTTATTGTATGTGACGTGTTTATTTTGTGGTTACAAGTTTTGTCAAACATTTATGTGATTTTTTAAAAAATATTCGATATTTTCTTTTCTGACAAAAACTTTTGTTTTTTCAATTCTTTATATTGTATTCATCGCCTTATTTGTTAAAATAATATCACAATGTGTATATCATGCGGTGTGGCTTTATTTTTTTCTTTTACATGTAGAACATTATTACACTCATAGAAATAAAAAGCAATTTCTCAATAATATGACATCTAATATGTTAGATCTTATATCAATTATTAATAAGAAATTAATATTTTCTTCTCCTATTAGAATGACATATTGTTAGCTTAGTTTATTTCGAACATCATTCCTTTAAAATTTTCTCATTCGATGGCTTGTATACCTAATTCTTGAAATATAAATCACGTTGTTACAAAATAGGCATGTCGTACATTCGTAGATCTAGTCAGTATTTCAGTTATCAATTCCTTTATCTTTTTGTTATCTTATCATTGGCGTTGTACTCTTAACAACTTACAATTAAATAAAACGTCGCGATAAAATTCAATCACTTTGGTGGTAGGTTGGTACAGAGTGACTGGCGGGAGCGCGGCCAGTCCCGCCGCCGCTCGTCGCCGCCCGTCTCGTCCGCTTTCGTCTAGTCTTGCGGCCCCAACCTCGAGGGCGTACCGTAGCGTAGCGTACCGTCGTCGCCTTACGGATTTCCTGTCACTTAGACTCAAATAAATTACAAAATGATCGCAATCTCGCCCAATGGCCAATAGGCGTGTCGTACGCCGCCGCGCACGATGACGATTTCTTACGCTACAACTTACGTTGATAACAGTATTTGCACTGATAGACATGTCTATTTGTGTATGTGTTATTTGTGATGTCCGAGCGAGTAACGTGCAGTGTTTTAGTGTGATGTGAATAAATGTTGTGCAAAAGTTATGTGGAATCAAATACTTTTTACAAAGTAAGAATATTCACCATGAAATCGCCTTTAAAAGGAGAGTGATTATAAGAATATGTTAATACAACTAAGTTTTTGATACCGCCAATTGTTTTGCTTTACCGCAAAGTTACCGCTGCGTGCCTAACTTATGACGTTTTTAAATAGGTAATAGCTGCAGATTCAAAAATACGTTTTTTCCCTAATACCTTATTGGTTTTTACAATAATGGAGATCTGTATTAAATGCGTTTCTCACACTTCGTAATTATCGCAAGCCATTACTTGATGTCTGACTACTATCGATGATAATAGTTTACCTGTTAGAAAGAGTGACATAATATGATTTTAGAAATTTGTGTGAAACAATTCGCCGAGCTAGCGTAGCGTGGGAAGGTCTCCGTGTTCAAATGATGGGGTTGCGAGGTTGTATGTTCGTTTGACCATAACTTGGAAAGATTAAATTTGATCTTAATGAATTTTGGTAGGTGTGTATACATGTGCAATACAATCTTCAACTGCGAAAATGGTGATGAATGAATGGTCAGATTTAAACATTTCAAATAGTTTTATTTTAGTAGTTAGTATTTTTATGCCCATTTCTCTAAAGAGATAGTCTAAGAGATAGGCACCCACGACTAGCCGAAGACACTAAGTTCAACAATATGATAGGTGGCAAGCCTATCGCCAACCGGATACATATCCAGCCCCGAGGCACTTAAATTTTATTAGAAAATTGGAAAAACCACATTTTCTTTTTGCTACACGACCCAGGAATCGAACCTCATGAAGTCAAGTCCAACACTTAGACCGCTAGACTGCAGAGGCATTTTTATTCTTTTACAAATCGTTTTAAGTAATAGGAAAATCTTTGCCAGATCCCTGTCGTACTGATTTTACATACAAAAAAAAATAACAGTAATATTGACAAAGATAACGGTACTTAATTGATAATATTAACGGTGACGGCGGTTGCGACAGTAACGGCGTTGGTGACACTATCACTACGATGAAGATGTTGGTGCTGATATGTTGAAGGTCACAGTGTTGGCTATGATATCGTGACTGTGTAGTGAGTTTGGGGTTACAATATCATGACGATGACGAAGAATACTATATATTGACGGTGTCATGACGATGACGTGGTGGTATTGTGGCTGTGTCGTGATCGTGACAGTTATGTCGACATCATGACAATGTTGTGATGGTGACGGTGTGATGACGGTGAAAACGGCGGAAAGGAATTTATTAAATCGGGTGACCATATTAACAGCGCAGTATTAATTGATAGCGTAAAGTGAAGTAGGCAACAAAGATGAGTAAACACCGACCGTTGTGCCCGCACCCGTAACAGAGACGAACCTAAACATTTCCGATCATCAACTGCAGATCGTCCATGTCGGGGAGAGATTCTGTCTGGTCACGAAAAGTTTCTAAAGGTGGATGGAAAACTTCTGTGTATGCAGACAACTTCGTACTTCCAGATATAATTCAAATTCAAATTCAAAATAGCTTTTATTACGTAGATCCATATACAGATTCTTGTAACGCGTCTATATAATTCTAAAAACTACCACCGGATCGGAACGCGGCCACTCACTGAGAAGCTCAGCGGGCTTGTCTTTTTTCTTATAAATCTAATTTACAAAAGTTTATTACATTCACAAATAATTTGCAGAGATTGGTATGAGGAGCAATTAATCCCAAGCATTTCTGTCTTCTAAATTTTCTGAAATCTTATTACCCTTACCATACAACTTTATCTTAATACATTTTTTAAATTTATTAAATGGTAAGTCTTTAATATGCTCGGGAAGTTTATTGTAAAAACGTATACATTGGCCCATGAAAAAATAACTGATTCTGTGGAGACGAGACTTATGCACAACAAGATTGTTTTTATTCCTTGTGTTTACAGCATGTACATCACATTTTTTTCTTAAACAAACTTATATTTTTATAGACATATATCAAGTTTTCAAAAATATATTGAGAAGTCACCGTTAGAATTTTTATTTCTTTAAACTTTTCCCTGAGGGAAACTCTTGGGCCTAAATTATAAATTGCCCGTATAGCCCTCTTTTGCAAGACAAATATTGTGTTTATCTCGGCCGAGCTTCCCCAGAGAAGAATGCCATAAGACATGATGCTGTTTGGTTTAAATACTGTTTGGTTGATACTGATTTCGTAGATTAAAAATAATATTCTAACGTACAGTATATTTATACAATCGGTTTTCGGGATTTCTACGCACACATTCATATAGAAAGAGGTGTGAAGTAGTTAGGATGGTGCAGACCTAAACCTATTTCGTCTCCAATTAAAGCGGAAACTCGAGGGTAGCCATCGCAACGAACACTGACAGCTTTGTAGATTATAACATTTACAAAAGTAGAGATACATGACTGATTAATTTCTTACAAAACAATTTGTTTATGATAATGGAAGACAAACAAACTGACGGGTTTCCTGATGGTAAGAAATTCACGCCGTCTTGAGACACCAAATGTGGTAATGGTGCCTTGTCAACCTAAGGGGTGAGATGTTAGGCCTCGAGTAAAAGTAAGTTTAGCGGCTACCTTAACCTCCTAACCGGAACACGTCAACGACAAGTATTGGACGTTATGGAGGCAAGAATAGGTACGGTGGTACCAATCCGGGTGAGTTGCTGCGAAACTACCACCTATTAGGATATCACGGTATTGGTGACGATAAGCCTATGCTCGCCTTTAACGAGCTGCCTGGCAGGAAGGTAGATGGTCTAATGTGCAAAGGAGCCGGGACCACAACGGGGACTTGACTTTGATTAATTTCTTACAAGATAAATGCTGTACAAATTTTCCTGTATTATGGCCGAAGTGTGAGCCAAACAAGTGAACCGGCTACCCTACCGTCAGCGTGACAGAAATATGTAAGGCGTCGGATCGCTACCCTGAGGAGTTGCAGCTGGGCCCTCTTACACCTGTGCCATTGTTAGTTATCACTAATGACCGGATTAAATGCAACATAAAAAGCTTAAAATATGCATGCAAATATGCATGAAAAATGCTTGAGATATGCACAAAAACTGACAGAATATGCAACATTAAATGAGTATTTGTTTTATGTTTTATTAATATTATTCCTTTAGATTTAAGTTTACTGTTAGTCAAACTTGTTTTCAGTTTTACTTTATTAAGTAAGTACGTATCATTATTTTTTTTGTTTTTTTAATAAAATAAAAAACTATCAATTTTTATATTTTTTTATTACAAAATCAGCATACATTTAGTCAATTATCCATTCATAGACGATAATCGATACAGTAACATGTAACATTACTTCATATTTTTGTAAACATTAACAATCGAGTATTGTTCTAAATGTTCAGTGGTAAGATTAATTCTTCGATCATTCAAAATATTTTTATAGGTCGAAAAGGTTTGTTTTTATAGGTCGAAAAATACTGTAAATTATAGCGATAATATGCATCATCACTAGATCTTAGGAAAAATATGCGATTAGCGCTGAAAATGGCTTAAATATACAAATGCATATGCAATTGCATATCATCCGGTCTCTAGTTATCACCCACTTAACATCTTTCAAGGTGCTTGAACATTTTGTTTGGTGCTTTCTTGAATAGTTTTAATTATATCTCAATGAATTTTGGTGGGTGTGCAGGTATGTGGGCCGCCTCGTTGGTCACGCCCAACTACACCGATCAACTGCGAGGCTCGGGTTCGATTCCCGACGCGGGTAGGCATTTGTGTAATGAACATTTATATGTCTGTATTTCCGGGTCTGGGTGTTTATTAAATTTATTGTGATATTTAAGTATTTCTATGTGTTGATGTAGTTGATTTACACCCACGACACAAGTATAATATAATTTACTTACTTTGGGGTTAGATTAAGGGACATTTATATTTTATTTATATTCAATACAATTTTAAGTTCGAACATGGGCGAAATCGGGTGGAGATTACGGAGCTAGGACGACCTAAGTGGTGGCAACAAAATCTGGGAGAATTACTCTGTCTCAGGTATCGAATGAAAGGACCAGACTTAAACATTACACATCTGTTTTTCTATTACTTTTCTGCTGTACATAGTAACGAAAGATATAACAAGTACTACGTTTACTAGGTGGTACACTTGCTTTCGCCTGATATCTAAAATCCCGGCCTCAGGTTGGCAACGCACCATTACCACATTTGGTGTCTCCAGGCGGCGTGAATTTCTTATCATCAGGAAATCCGTCTGCTTGTTTGCCTTCCAATATCATAATAAAACTAACAACGTTATAGACAACGACGATGACGGTATTAGTGATAATATCTCGACGGTGATGATGTTGGTGGTAATGTCATGGCGGTGACGACCATAGATTTAGTATGTACTAGATAAACAAAGTCAGTTAAAAAGCGAAACCAAAAAAAATATGCGTGAGTGTGAGTAAATTGTTTATGTATTAGTTAAAGAAAGGGTTGTTAAAAAGGTCACGTACGTTATCGATATCGATAAATTAACAAACTATAAGTAAATTAGCATCTTTTCTTTACCCTCATCTATTATGATATAAACAATATCAAATTTTATGTTGTATGACTATTAAGACATTATATTCGTGAAATGTTGGCTTTATGTATCACTAGCATAGTGACTAATAGATGGTAGATTTGTACGCGAAGCCTGTCTTTTAGGGTTTGTCTTTGTCGGCCGAAACAGCAATGTTATTCATTATCATGTTCCGGTTAGAGCGTAAGGTAGCCGTTAAAATGATATAAGTGGCATTATTATCCCGCCAAACAAATAGGATAGTACAACTTTTTATATGACTTGAGACCAGGGCTTGAAAAAAAAATTAAAAAGTTACGAGGTAACACACATAAAAAATACCTTCGATTTGAAATCCTCTTCTTTTTTAATTCGGTTAAAAATGACCAAATGTAAGTGATCCAGGGAATAATTTATTAGATATAAATAGAATATTGAAAAATTAATAGAACTCGTATGTAACGCACATTGGCACTGGACACAGCTCGCTAAATAAATGAACTCACAGACGCGTCCAAAGCACTGGACGCAAGTAACGAAAACACGTAAGTATATGCGTTGGTGGCAGTAAATGCGTTAATGATTAAACTTAATAATATCAAGTATTCATAAAAAGATTACGTATAAGCGCATCTCAGTCTTAAGTAGAAATGTATTTTTTGAAACACAAGTTGGTTAAACAACCAATGTTGAAATCTCTTGCTAAAGAGTATTTATACTCTTTGGTTGACATTCATCGATATGTAGGACGTCACCGCGTTGTCAAGCGCTAGCGTAAACAAACAATTTATAATTTTACATAATATCTTTGCTTATGCCGTTTAAGGGTACAAAATACAATTATAAATAAAACAATGCAAATAAATATATTGTAAAAATCCTCTTCTGAGCAGATAAGTAGCAAAAAAACTAACAAAACGCAGTTCTAAATATTCTTATGTCAAAGTTGTATTTACCTATGAAATGAGTATTTATTAGGATTGTAACGTTTTGTAACATCACAAGCGCTTACAGAACACGACATCGTAATTGCCTTTATATTTTATTCCAGTTAAATAGTAAGATTATGAAAATAATTCACAAAATTCACAGTGATGCACTATGACAGGAACACTATGAGCTCTTACTCGCGTAAATATTGGCACATAGGTACCTGACTCTCTCTCTCTCTGTTCCTCTAAGGCAATTTTGTACCTGATAAGGACTTCTCTCTCCCACGCTTTGTTGATCTTGTACATACTAAATCTATGGTGACGACGTAATGACTGTGTCGTGATGAGGTCTTTACGGTATCGTAATGGTGACGCTGTCCGTGGCGAGGTCACGATGGGGATATGTCGATGTCGTGACTTGGTCGTAAGGGTGTCATGATTGGGTCGTAACGATGTGAATGTGTGGAAACGGACTCATGACGGTGTTAGTGACCTTGCCGTGCCGTGATTGTGATGATGTCATGGATTGTTATTTAATTTGAAATAACAATAAAAAACAATCAAATCATTATTAATAATCGATAATTTTAATATAATTTAATCATAGTTTATGTTTAACTAGCAATTGTACCAATTTATATCACAAGTTTTAAAATATTTTTCATTTTTATTTAAATTCTGCTAATAAATCATCGAATTAATCATCATGAATAAAAGTCTGTAGGACGCTTGTGAAAGCCCCTACTAGGATATTAATTTACCTATTAATTACTTATTAATCGCGAATGTTTATAATTATTTACCTAAAGTTACATACAACATTATTATTTTTTTATGTTAACAATACGGATTTCACTCTCACGCACACTTTGACATTGATAATGTTTATAGGTACGCGTTTACCACAAGTGAGTCCACAAAGGCATTTAAGCTCTGCTTACCCATAGATTGCTGTCCTTTATAATTATTAAATACACATGTAAGTTTAATGTAACTTAATTTAATGACATAAACTAAGACAATTAATTGCCCCGCCATCTATAATTCAATCGGGTATCTATTTTGTACGCGCCGCTTTGTGTAACCGTGGCAAAAATCACGATCCATCTATGCCTCAGTAATATCTGTGTACGTGTAAATTTACATGTCAGTTAAATGGAAAATATTATTGATGAGTGGGTGAATGCGTGCATTCACACGAAGAATAAAAATTTTCTTATAGACGTTTTAATTGAAAATAAGCAGACCTTACCGTTTTAAATATGTTTTAAACCGAAATATAGTGTAACCAACCGACAACATTTTTTATGCATGTTGACAATTTCATCTAAAGATTCAAATTTCTAGTCTTACAGTACAAAGTCCTGGATACGCTATTGAAATAGTAATATTTAGTGACCTTTCGATCGATCGATCGCAGCGTTCGGGATTTAATGAGTTGGCGATATGTACTGCCGTCAGAGTCAAAATAATAATCTTGTTTGTTTCGTCTTTGTTTAGTGCAAATCAATTTTAATGAATTTTATCTGTTTCAATTAGATAATTACTTTAATTACTATTGTCACCAAACTGTAAGACCTGTTTTTATAAAACGTACTTAGTTAAACGGCAAAGACAATCACTAACTTAGATTATTCGAGGTGGTCATATAAAAACTTTTGATATTTTTATTATTATCAATAATAACGTGGCATGTGAAGTAAATGACCTTGCGTGGTAAAGGTACGATGCAAAACTAAACTGAATTCCTAGAACTGGTAAGTAGTTTAACTGGATTTTCTATGCCTACCCCATCTGAAATCTGCACAAAGGTTCACGCTACTGACTTATGTACAGAATCAGTTTAAAAATTGTACGTACAGGTAGGACTGATCGAAGTGAAGTCTACTGAACATTAGCAACACAGAAAATTCCATCGCTTGAATATTGTGAAGTCGTGGCATTAAAGTTGTGCGTACTAGATTCGATGTGGAAAACAATATGTATGAACACATTTCATTAATACTATTATCAGAAATGTAATTGAATTATTGAAAGTGAGGTGTTTGTATTGTGCGGTACAATGTGTGTCGTTGCGCAGGCGGTGGATCCCGCGGCCAAGCAAATCTCAAGGGAAAGGTGACAAGGCTGCGAGTGCCGTCAAGTCTCCAGCGTCCGTCGATAAACCTTCTTTGAAAAAAGTTCCATCCGAGAAGAAGCTTAAGGTGGGCTATGCGTTCAATTATATACATCGATGTCTGTTTTGCAAATATTTGATGTCTTATTTATTTTATTTTTAAATTCTCAGAAATACAACCGTACGCAATTGTTACTAAATGCAAATACTACAAAAAGGCCATTTACGCGTTTTCGCTTAAAGTGCATTGAAGTAGAACTATTTACCTAGTTAACAGAAAAACAAACAAAAAGGTTAATTTTCATTGAAGAATAAATTTGTTGCAATTCGATTTCAATTTAGCAATACCCTGTCTATGATATATATATTTAATCTGAGACTTATTGGACATTATTTATTTATTTAAAATTGTGTGCACTAGGTGGACTTGATGCTACATGGCATTCTCTATGTCAACTTAAATTTATTTGAAGTAATAGTTACATGAGATGCATTGGTAAAAAAGGGACAACCTGGGAAGTACTCTATTTTAAATAAAAGATGAATGTTTGAAACGGATTTCTCCTTTTTTTGGTGTTAATTAAGGTTTAGGGTTAGTAAATCCAGGGTTGCAGTTGCAGCAGGTTGTATAAAACAAATGAAGGTTTTTCTTTCTTCAAAAATCGACATTAATTTACATTTTAAAAAATCGGCATTATAGAAGACAGTACTACGAAAAAACGCAGTTATCATTATTTTTAAATTGGACATTTGCATCTGTCAATTCAGTCTCTGAGATTAAAAAATAGACGTTAATACTGTACAAGTCCAAATCACGCCTTTGACACTTCCCATCATGGCACATTCTTATCATTTAAGAGTTCCGTCTATATCTAGTTCAGTTATTTGGAAACTGCAGGATTCGATCTCTTCAGAAACGCCGAGGGCGCTCATCAATTGTTTTGATTGGGAAGTTGAAGCACGTCAATAACTTTTGTCAGTTAATTCATTGCTTTTTTCATACCTCTATTAAATCGTTAATTGAAAATGATGACAGTTGCATAATGTACCTTTCATTGCGAAATTGTTGGACCCACTAAATCAAATTTAGCCAACTCAGTCTGAGTGATAATGGTGATTTACTAACCTGAGGCTGACAATGAATGAAATCTCTCGCGCATGCAGTAGTTTCACCGAGAAAGCTAGTAACATTAGTAACCGTCAGTATGAGTACAGTTGATGTGTTCGCAGCTGCCGTACGGGGACAACGGCCGCGAGGATGGGGCCGCCGGCGAGAGCAGCGCCGCAGCCGCGCTCGACGAGGCCGAGGACGACGTGCCCGACGTGGAGCTGCCACCGCCTATGAAGCCAATACAGGTACTAGCACTCGGCACACGATGCAGACATCAAACACATTCATGTTTAGCTGTAGCTGTATACGTCATATATTTTAGGTACGTTCGTCACCACTCTAAAGCTTATGACGATGAAGGTTTACATCATACGCCCTTGCAAACCACCATCCTCTTAAACCTTTCTTTCCATTTGATACATGATTTTCTATAGGTACTTTTATCGTTGGCGCTAGCTGGGATTTCGCTCGTTTATACTCATCAGTTACACGTTCCTAAGTATACAAATTGGTCCTAATTTAAGGTGTTCGGTTGGAAGTTTAATAATACGCTTGTAAAAAACAAAATTTGTCAGGATCGTGAGTGCCAGACACTCGATACTCTGTGCCTACCTCGTAAGGGACTTGGCGTGAAAATATGTAAGTGTGAATACATGTATGATGATGTATGTATGAATATGGTTGTAGTGTGCTATACGAGTGTACTGTGCAATGTGTTATATGTATGTTTGTGACAGTACCGACGGCATCTTATCGTGCCATTCTCAGAGTTGCATGAATTTATGCTATTCTGGGAATGGCGGTCATCGACTGACCTTTGATGGGTACTGTATATGTGACTACACATTATGTATAGTTACTAAATGTAGATTGGAATAAAAGAAAAAGAAAGCGCTATGAATCTCATTTTTAAAATTTATATTAAAACGGTATTTTGTCATTTTATCGAGTAGCTTCCGAAATAATTATTCTGCTTTAGTTTTAGGAAAGTTTTTTCTTCCATGTGATTGAGGTTGTCTCGCAGGTAGCTGGTAGGGATTTGACTCGATGAAAAGTCTGCGACCGGTCCGCACTAGTGTTATAGGTTAAGTTTGGTGGGTCGCAGGCGATCCGACAGAGCAGCGCTCGTTCACACTCCATCGGCTACGATTATGTGGCACGGCATCGCCCCGCTAACAAATGCCGACGTTGCTTCCGACCTTCGCCGCTTCACAACCTTAAAGTTTTGAATATAATAATTTATAAAAAAGAATGTCAACCCTAAGTAGCTAGAGATTATCAGCGTACCTACTCACTAATGTTACAATCCGTTTGCTTACTTCGTTGTTATCTTTCAATTGGTGCAATAAAAAATATCCTGTAAATGCAAGCTCGGTCGATTTGTGTCGATAATTGTGTTCGTAAGCATGTTATAATTTATAGGTTGTAATTTAATGATGCTGTAGTTATTAAGAAACATATGTGCTAATTTATAATTGATATTATTGCTAACTTTGCTATTGGATTTAGGATGTACTAGATAAACAATGTCATTTAAAACACGAGACCAAAAAATATATCTACATACGTGTGAGTAAATCGTTTATGTGTGAGTTAAAAAAGGGTTGTCAACTTACGTACGTTAACTATGTCGAGAAATAATTCCACAGTTTAATGTTTACTTAAAAGAACTAGTGTCCTGTATTTATTAGGGTTCACTTTGGAGAATAGCCATTCGTCAAGTGGTTCGTCCATTATTGACTTTACTTATCATTACCACAATGACAGTAAGTACATAAGTACTTATGTAAGTATTGAACGTTAAATTAAAACAGCCTTTTTTTATCTTTAGTTTCAAAGGCCTAATGATGGTGTAAAAAGTGAAACCGGTTTGCCGGAGAGTAACAGAAAGTGTTAAAAAAGTGTATAGTGGATAATTACAAGTGTTAAATACAAAAAAAAAACGTGTTTATATAATGGAACTCCACCAAGTGCCGACGACAGCAAGTATAGATTCTACTATTAAACGTATTGTGCAAGTCTAGCTGGCCAACCCTTCGCACTGGAACGTCACACGGATACAACGCGAACGGCTGAAAGAGGTAAGGGGGGGAATTTGAAGTTCCAACCCGGCCAAGTGACTGCACATCACTCTACCACCAGTGATCTTATTGATAATGACACGTGTAAACTATGCTCGCCTCATACTAGCTTTTTGATAGGGAGGATTCTTAACAGGCTAACCAGCATAAGAAAACAAATTTTATGTCTATAAGTGATAATTGTCTCTTTCCATCAGAAACGCCATCTGCTTGCTTTATCATATAAAAAAGAATACAGCGGTACGAGAAATAAAGCGTGGTCTAAAAGTAGAATTTTGTTATTTATTTTCCTCTAATTGACAAATAATGGTGTTTGAAAGAGACGTAGCCAGAACGGATGTAAGAGTTTTGGTTGATGATGTAGTGCTGGAACAAGTGAATGTAGTTGTATATCTTGGTTGTGCTTTTAGTAGGGATGGAAGGTACACCGTGGATATAGAGAGAAGAGTGATTGCAGGGAATAGTGTGAATGGAGCGTTGGGTAAGCTATTCCAAAGCGAGGTTTTGAGTCAAAAAGCTAGACTCGCTTTGCATAATTCTGTGCTAATTCCAACGTTATTGTATGGAACCGAGAGTTTGGTATGTCAGAAAGAGCATGAAAGTAGAATAAATGCGGTCGAAATGAGAGCACTACGGAAAATCTGTGGTGTAACGCTCGCTGACCGCATTCGTAACAGTGAGATCCGAGAAAGAGTGCGATTAAAAGAAAGTGCTGGTGTTAAAATGCGAAAGGGCATGCTCCGCTGGTTCGGTCATGTGAAAAGAATGACGGATGAAGGATTGACAAAGCAGATATACAATGCGAATATGGATGGATGTAGGTACCCGAGGAGACCAAGGCTGACATTTCACGATCAGATCAATCGGATATTATCCGAGGGTTGTGTCAAGAGTCTCCGAAACCGGTGTGTTTGTATGAAAAGGGTAATGAATGTGAAGGAAGCAAGACAGGTTTGTCAGGATCGTGAGGTCTGGCATTCGATACTCTCTGCCAACCCCGTAAGGGACTGGGCGTGAAGATATGTATGTAAACTTATTACTGTTTCGGCCGACAAAGACAAACCCTAAAAGACAGGCTTCGTGTACAAATCTACTATCTATTAGTCACTATGGCAGTGATACATAAAGCCAATATTTCACGAATATAATGTCTTAATAGTCATACAACATAAACTTTGATATTGTTTATATTATAATAGGTGAGAGTAAAGAAAATATGCTAATTTACTTACAGTTTGTTAATTTATCGATATCGATAACGTACGTGACCTTTTTAACAACCCTTTTTTTTAATTCATACATAAACAATTTACTCACACTCACGCATATTTTTTTTGGTTTCGCTTTTTAACTGACTTTGTTTATCTAGTAGTACATCCTAAATCTATGGTCGTCACAACCGTTTTGTCGCTAAGACTAACTAAAAAGTCGCTAATTCTAGTAGAAAAACACTAATTTACTTCGATTTTCACAATATTTAATCGTAAAAAGCACTGCTTACGTTTAACTAACACTCCTATTGAAATTCTTCGTGTGTGTGCATTCACTCATTTATCAGTGACATTTTTCGTGTAAATGACTTGTAAAATTTTACTCACATAAAGAAAAAGTGTAAGCAGGGCTAGTTTATGCTTTTGACCGCACCTTTGTACAAATACGGCATCACTTTTGTGATGTTACTGGCAGAAAATGGACCAATACAGTTTACGTACACCTTCGTAGATATAAATCGTATAAGTTTGAAGAATATATTTTTGTAATTGGAATTATGTATATATGTAAAAGAACCTGTAATCTGCAGGGTAAGCAGTTTTTATGTTCTAATACGGAGCGTACGCCACTTAGTAGATAAATAATACAAAAATTGGCATGACTAAAAATGATTGTTACCTATAAGTTAAAAGTAAAGTTGGCATAACTAAAAATAATCACTTTGTGCTTGAAAAATTATTATATCTATATTTCATGATCAAAGAGTAAAAGCATTTATAAATTTATTACTAAAATTTAAGCTTTTAAACTTTATTTAATGTTACTACTACTACAACTGGTGAATACTTAGTACTCCTAGTGAAAGCTGGTCATTGAATTTTGGGACACGTTATTTATGTGTATAAATGTGGAGTTAATGAGTAAATAGTGCGTAGTGCTAGGTTAATCGCTATTGATCATGTAGCGTACTTCAGGCTCTGTGCTGTTTGCGGTATATTTGACGATAATGTGGCGATTGTTTTCTTCACAGAACCCGCAAGCCGTCCTACAGCAAGCACCGGTACCAGCTGCAGCAGCGTCGGAACCAACCACAAGGGTTAGTATTCATATTGGGCTGGTTCTCATTATGTTTTCCCTCTCTTTCATTTATACTAACTAGATCATGAATTACTTTTACGCTCATACATCCTAAGTTGTTGATATCAATGAGGGTAATAATGGCCGCTTAAGAATTGACGGTGACATGTTGGTAAAATTTTCAGAATTCATTGGCGATGGACGCGCTGGACAATAGCGGCGGTCCCGCCGACATCGCCGAAATAGAACAGATAGTCAAGGAGAAAATGGTTCGATTCTCGTGAAAGCATGTGCCGTGCTGCATGTTTGTGCCGCCGCTTCTCATTTTCTAAAACGTTATCGGTGCAACTAGTGCCTTCGCGATCCTTAGCAATCGGTTTTACAACTGTTTCAACTTTGGTCTTATTCTGAAAATGAGATGCGTTTTTGTTGTGTAGTTTGTTTTAAAGCTACGAGTGTTTTTGCTTTTAATTTTACAGCTTATTGATTATGTAAATGTTTAATCTCTTGTAACTTTTATGTTGTGAGCTCTGAAACATTAGGGTATAAAAAAACAGTTGGCCGATAATGTTCAAAACTAACATCGGTATTTAATATCTTTTGTAAAAATGCAAAGGAAAATTGTTTATCTTATATTAGTATGTAAATAAGTTATATTTTAGTCCGTAGTCCGTAGTGGTAGTTTAGGACTGCTTTTAAGAATAAACAACTGTCTTTGGCTAGGCAGCCGCCTGTCCGCCTCTTGTCCATGGCCTCTACCTTCTATATAGAGTTCCAAGAGGACTGCTTTTAACTGTATTTTTTTTGTTATCGAAAAATAACAGACATAACGCAAACCCATCTTTGACAATCCTATATCAGAGCTCCTTAGGGAAATATGAAAACAGTATGTGAAGATGTCCTCAAAAAAAATACTCGTAATTTTTTTTTGTTTTATTAATTCAATCATCGTGAATGTATTTATCAAATATTAACTAATTTTGTATAAGAACTGGAAGTTCCACCATTATCGGTTCACACACCTTGGTCTGTCTTATTGCGCAGGTACACAGATTTCGCATTGCCACCTCCTTATCCGTATGATTACCATAAGAAGCTAAGAATCTTCATCTGTTTAAATATAATGTAAAATGTCGATTCCGTAAAAGTAAGAGTGAGAGTAAATTTATCCTCGGAAAACCTGTTACACGTTCCAGTATCCTTACGTTTAGATCAGTAAAGATAACTGATCACCTCAACACGTTGATTTCTTCAAGATATCCCTCGCATCTAGTCAGTTTCAGGGTTAGACCTTTCAGCTGTCCTTTCAGGTGTTAGTGTCATAATAAATCGTACTTTCGCTCGAATGCTGGCGAGAAATCGTATAAGCTACATGACGACCCGACACCGTCAAGTGGCCGCCAGTCACGACGGACCAACCAAGAAGGATTGGGCTCGCGTTCGAAGCTGTTTTGATTTCTTATTTGCTGTCCTGTATCTTTATGCGTAGAAAACCCGTCTAATTTGCACGTTGGTGTTGTCGCTTCCATTGTAGCTATTTATTATATCGTTTTGTACTGCTAATTTAAGTAATTTGAATTCGCAAAAAAAATATGATTTGTTTGTAAGTAGAGTGCTATTTAGATATTTATAAAAATATAAGCAGCTTAACACTGGCTGAAACGACGCGGTGCGACAACAAACTTTCATTTAGTCAGATTGTAGTTATCCTCTTTAGTAAGGCCGTACAATCCGTCAAAATGGCCGTCAAAGGCCGACGACGCACGTCTGTGCGGTGTTGCCAAGAACTTATGTTATGGTCTTATTGTTACCTAGTTGGTAGGTAACAGCTTACACCTGTTACAACCAATTCACCAGATCGAAAGTGATGTTAGTGTTAAAAGTAGCGATTTTTAATTTAATCGTTTGCATGCCGGAACGTGAATCCGCGCAATTCAGTTATACTGCCGCGTTATAGCCGCAGCATACCAAAGGTTAAGAGCAGCTTGTGATGTGTGTTGTAAAATTTAATCTGTTCCTTCTGTCACCCAAATTGTATTTGTTGAGTTGTACAGTCCTAAAAGGATAGCCATAAACACAAACAATGGAAATCATAGAGTATAAGTAAGATTCTTGATTCCTGCATAAGGAATCTATTAACAATTTAATACTGCAGGCATAGAATAAGCTCGATTAAAAAGGAAATCAAGGGGATGTCAAGTTAAGGAATGTATTGTTTGTCAGGAGCAACACGGAGGAACGGCCAGTAGTTCGGGGCGGCCGGGCGAGGGGGCGGAGGACGAGTCCGGGGCGGATACCAACGAACCGATACTCAAGAAACGTGAATACGTCCTGCGGGAGCTGTACGACACTGAGGAGATATACGTGGCCGATCTTCGACTTGTGTGCGAAGGATACATGAAACACATGATGGTATTTAACTATACAATAAATTAGTACATAATAAATATCACAAATGAATGTGTAAAAAATCTTTAATGTTAAAACTAAATTCTTAACAATAAATATGAAACTAACAATAAATTCCTTGTATAAAAAAGTAATAAAAAAATGATGCTTAGGTATAAGTCTGGGTGGCAATCTTACTTTCAATTAGCTGAGATATTTTATTTCTTTTAGTATTTTTTAAGCAGAAATTCTTGTGTCAATTACAATTTAGATTTATTTTTCTTTTGTTCATATTTTGTTACGTGTGTTGAATTAGTTCTCTAATAAATGTTTTCTTTCAATTGTTGTAATTCAACTATGAACGCCTGGTTAATCAAAGAAACAGTATATCTGAATATATAATCTGATGTTAAGCAAATAAACAATTGTATTCTAAGTTGTATGGTGGTATGTATATGACGATATGGGGCAGGATCCCAACGCGGAGCCGCCGCTGCCGGAGGGGCTGCGGGACCGGCGGCTGCGAATGATCTTCGGCAACATCGAAGCTATCTACGAGTGGCACCGCGAGTAAGTGATACCAGTACATTATGTTTAAAACATGCCTTTATTCATATTTATTTTTCAGCTATCGGCTTGAGTTTTGATTTTTTTTTTATTTAATTCCATTGTTTATATT
Source organism: Calephelis virginiensis (assembly GCA_002245475.1). Taxonomy (NCBI): domain Eukaryota; kingdom Metazoa; phylum Arthropoda; class Insecta; order Lepidoptera; family Riodinidae; genus Calephelis; species Calephelis virginiensis. The sequence goes on from NJDC01003708.1 coordinate 135,894, forward strand.
ACCAACGAGCTAGCGATTTATTTCCAGGCGCCAAAGCGAATGCATTTGTTATTTACCCGTCCATTTTTATGATTTCTTTGATGCATTTTTTATTCTTTATTACTTATCCGAAAGATTAAAACAGTGTTTTTAACCATTATTTGGCATTACCAATTGAATCTCTTAAAATATTTGTCTCGACATAAATATGTATGGGTAACGTTTGGTTGTTGGTGTGCGCCACGTTCCTGACCAATATAATATAATGTTTGCAGTAAGTTCCTCAAAGAGTTGGAAGGCTGTATCGAAAGTCCGGAACTGCTCGGCCCCCTTTTCCGACGCTTCCTGGAGAAAAAAATGTTCCTGTACGAATCCTATTGCCGAAACAAACCCGTTTCCGAGTACATTATGTCGGACCACGAGAACTACTTCCACGAGTTACGACAAAAGCTCGGACATAAGCTGCAGGTTCGTACCGTCGGCAGACACGATGAAGGCACATAATGGTACTTAAATAGCGCCGGTTTCATAATTTTAATCGACTCCAAAAAAGTATCAAGTTGTCTGTTTGCTTGTTTCACGACTCCGGCGATTGTGAATGGATTTCGCTGACTTTTATGATAGGTTAGTGTTCCGGAGGCCGTTGGTTCCATATAAATTTGATCAAGATCTGACTAGTGGTTTTTGAATAATATCAAGTGAGGCACAATTTTTTATTTACCTACATAATGTTATAATGTAATTGGGAGACGGTTTGTCTGTGTGCTACTGCGCTTAATTTACTGTTTAAATAAATAACTAAATAACGTTCGGTTAACAAATTTTACGAGGCCGTCAATCTATAAAGTAAATGTTGTGTAGCTAATTGCTTAACAAATTAAGGTTTTATTTTTAAATACTCGTTAAAGGCTCAAAGAAGGTCTTTTATAAAGAAAAACTAGGAAACTCGTAAGGGACATCAGCATTTTCTTTTGTGTATTCGGATATATTGACGTACATCTGCAATATTTGAACCCCACAAAAACATATTGTTAAAATTTTACCTAATCATGTTAAGGTAGAAATTGGAAAGTAAAAATAGAATACAAAAAATGCGATACAAATGCTGGTCTTTAAGGTTCTAAAGATATATCTCATACATACATCTCATGCTTAAAGAATTCAATTTTGATATTATTTTTTATACATGTTAAAAGAAATATTTTAATTAAATCCCAAATTTAGGGTCCAAATAGTGAAAATGAAACCGACAGGCAGTTAAAAATGCAAAAGTGGAATAGTGCAAGCGTAATGTTGTATTAGCGATAAGAAAACATGTTTGTGTAACGAACGTCGAGGATAAAGAGTATGCAATACCGAAGGCTTTTTGTTTCCCCAGCTCGCAGATTTGCTGATCAAGCCCATACAACGGATACAGAAATACCACTTACTGGTGAAAAAGATCCTGACGTATTCTGAGAACGCGAACGTTGCGCCCGCGGTGCTCGCGGCCTTGCGGGACGCCGTGCACTGCACCTCCATCATACCCAAGAACGCCAACGACATGATGGACGTCGGCCGGCTACAAGGCTTCTCGGTAAGATCAACGAATTACATTCTGCACAGTCGCCACTCCGCTATCTAGGTTCCTCAAGCCACAATGTCATCGTATCAACTAAAACTGTGGAAAAGCCCGATTCCAGACTATACAGGTAAAGTTAACCGACACAGATTTTATAAACACGGTTCTTTTATTTATAATTTATAATAGAGTAATTCTCGTGTTATGTCTAGGTTTTTTGTGTATTACATTAAAACGAACGTTGTCTTTAACATAACGACTTGCACAATACCATAGCAAGAATATCTGATTGATCCTCTGTATATAATACAATATATGTAACTTATGTGTAAGGTCAGTCGTCGGCTTTTATGTACTCGTCGATTTGTCATGTATGATTCACAACAGCATTGAACGCGAACTACTTCGCTCTTATAGATTGAGAGTGTGTAATTATAAAATGCTTTTGGCGAATTTTCAATAAATGCAGTGCTCAAATGTATTGTAGTACGATATTGATGCGGCTGCGAAGTATAATTGACACAGGTGTGAAGTTTGCACCACGTTCACATTCGTTTTGGTAAGGATCCTAGTCTTGGCTCCAATTGCACCTCCCGACATTTTTGCGAAATTTATATTTCAATCGAAATTTCAGTAACAGCTTTTTATTTTGCGAATCGAGTTTAAAGCTATTATGTAAATTATATAGAGTTACAAAATTATGGTAAAAGAAGTGAAATATTCGTTGGCTGTAAGATCTGTGTCTGTAAGCAACACTACTTGGACTCGCAAACAACTACAAATTTGTGAATTTTTGACAGTAAATAGAATTAAGACGATACCTTGTTCTCAACGTTTTGGGTTGCCTTTGAAATTGAAAAATATATGAGCCATATAAAAGCAAAGGCAGCAACATCCAGTATGGGGTGGAACTGGATGTTGTTGCCTTTAATTTTATATGACTCATATGATTGACGACGGATGCTGTTAGAGCTAGGAGCTGGGATGCCGTCATCCTACATCTTTTGCCATTTCTGTGAGGTGTTGTGAAAATTATTTTATTTCACATAAGTGTATGTCGGCAACGTGTAATTGTGACATTCGTACATCCCAGCGTGGTGGAACATGAAGACGGTGGCGGCCTTGAAGGTGCGTCACAGCTGTACGTATTTAATGTAGAAATGGAGCCGAGTTATAATACTGTATTACTGGGTTTTTAGTAATGCTAAATGCTAAAAAAATGTTGATTGAGCATAAATTTTGAATAAAATTCCTCGTAGTTAGATTTATAGAGTTACTATTGTCTAATTTTGTTTTTCTTCCTTTAGTTTTTGGCGCTAGCTTTAGCATTTTCAATTAGTCAAGGTGAAATTTGCCCGATTTAAGTGAAATTTAGTTAGGTGAAAGTTAGGTTTAAAAAAATTCAAAATTAGCAAAATAAGTAGTCAGAAATGTCATGTTCGGGTTTTGAGTTAAGCGGTGGCCTCATTACTCATGCTCATATAATGAAATTTAACGGCAACATTCTATATTTTGTAATCATTTAAGTAATAATTACATGACATTTTATATTCTTTGTTGGTAAAACTATAGAAAATGTTAGGCAGTAGGTACACTACTTTATCCCACAATTTTCGTAGTCGATTCGAGAAATACTGAAATTGTACAACCAAGTTAAAGATTTGTTTTTGTGGGGCCGATACTTGATGACATCTCTTAGCCCCGACTGCTGGGGGCGACCGTGTTAGGTGACTGTCACATATATATTTACAGGGCAACATAGCGGCCCAGGGCAAGCTGCTGTTCCAAGAGCCGCTGGTGGTCTCGGAGGGTACGAACGTGAACGACAAGGGCAAGGAGTTGCACGTGTTCGTCTTCCAACAGTGTGTCATCTTCACTGAGCCAGTCGGCAAGAAGACTCAGTTCACCAGTCCCACTTACAACTACAAGGCCCATGTTCTGGTATTATATTTATATTCACCCATACATATAAATACATTATACTGATATCTCTTAGGGAAGCACTCGGAGCCGTCAGGAGTCACAACTTTGTGTGGGAAATGTCGACTTAATGACTGATTGAAATATTTTGAGTGCGATCGCATTAAACAGTTCTATGAATACAACTTCAAATGTTGAGTAGTAAGTAATTTAGATACAGATCCGCTGCCATTTAGTATTGGCATTTGTCCTCCAGCTGCGAAACACCGCGGTACATCCACTCGTCATCACCTCCCGTGTTGGTCGGGCCTCTGTGCCGAAAATACTATCTATCGTCCAGTCTGGCAGTTCTTTAGAAAATGTTAAATGGGTCATTACCAACAAAACCATAGATGTGAACTCTACTGTTCTCTGTGCATCAATTTAATGAGCAATGGACCTACTTCCTTACTTTTTCGTGTATTTATAGTATCATGTTTCGACCCGGAGTGTAGAATAGCCGGTAGACTTTTAAATTAGACCTAACACTTCTGTTACTGTAACGATACGCCTTTATTGTCTTTGGTATGTAAAGACAATGGTTACTCCTTACCAGCAGGGGAGACTCGTGTTTGTTTGATGATTTTTTGCTTCTTAACATACACCACGATAAATCTGCAAAGCTGTTATGAATGTTTATGATTGCTGCAGCTGGTGGCGTACTTGCAAAGCAGCTTCGTCATTCGGCCAAACGCTTTGCTTGTGTTCTGCAGTATTATAACTTTGTTTGTCGGGGTCTCGTGTAGTTCGATACAAAACAATTCGACAGAACCTTTATTTCAGAATTTAGTTATTTATGCATAGAAATCTTCAGCGCTTTTTGGTTAAAATTTAATTCTCTTAGTTTTCTTATAGAGGCGCTGTTTATTTACACACAAGTAACTTACGAACGTACGTAGCGTACGTTACGTAGCGTGTATGGCGCTGTTAATTATAAAAAAAACACTTGCATTTAAAATTTGTTGTCGACCAACAGCCCCTACAACGAGGCGAACCATCAGACGTTAATTATTGTGAGTTGTTATTTCACCATCCAGTCGTAAAAGCAAAAAACGATATTATATATACAATATAAAATAGAGTATAGAGCCTTGAGCAAGGAATCGAGTATTATCATATATAATGATTACTATTTGTCACTTTGCCCGTTGAAATCTCAACACACAGTAGGTGTGAAGTGACTATATTGTAGAATGGTGTGTTGTGCGTTTCCAGGTGAACAAGATGGAGTTGGAAGAGGTGGACGGCACTAACGTGTTCTTGATCCACGCAGTAGAGCCGGGCAAGCCACGCCACTCGTTTCTGTGCCGCGCCCCCGAGGCCCGCCGCCACCACTGGATCTCCAACCTGTCCGCCATCCTTCACTCGCAGCTCGCGTTCGGTGACCGCCTCGAGAACCCCTCCGCCTTCCTCCACCGCGACGCTGCGTAAGTCACGCGCTTTATCCCTCACCATACACCTATATTATAACTATTATAATACATTATATATTATGTAACTAACTGTTATAAACGTTCTAATATACATTTGCATGCATTTTTTGCCACAAAACATACCGCTTTGTGAGATTAGATACCTGATTGTTTAAAAAATGGAAGCGATTTACTGCTATCGGTCGCCGGACGATTAATCGATAGTGAGATGACAGTATTATAGTGGAATGCGTATCATTAACGTGCGTGGCGGCGTGCCGCTGTCGCACCACTGGTGCCACTCGCTCCTCCTCACACCATCTAATTATTATCCGGAGTTAGTAGATTCGATCGATCGATCGCGACGTTAGCGGCAGTTTTGTAAATGTCTTTGCTTAGATTCGGTTTTGTTAGAGTTGTATATAGATAATACACAGTACACTATGACTGCCATTGAAGTAATAAATTTGTTGTTATTATTAATTATATAATTCGTCCTAATGTGACAAGTGTCTGGTTTAGTTGTTTCTATAATTAAGTACTAAGTAATGCAAAATTATTAGAAAAATAGAACATGTTTGATGGAATCTAATCAAAATTCAATTGATTATTATAGTGTATAAAACTTATAGTGAGATTTATATTGGTCACCATGGTATCACTACAACATAACTTAATGTACAAATAAGTATCAAAAGCTTGCGCCAATTATACTCCAAATTGTAAGTTAGCTGATCGTTACTTATTTGTTTACACTATTTCATTATGTGCTTGTTTATAATTTGCTACATATATATTATGTGAATTTGTTGTAACAACCATACATACCTATTATATTATTATATAAAAATAAATGAAACTTTTAAGTAAATACGGAATGTTAACTGTCAAAGAATAACGTTACAGTTAAAAATGCATCTTTTAACTTTTTTTCGCAACTCTGATATAAAACGATACTTACAGAGTCTGTTTATTGTTACCTTAGTCGATGAAAAATATTATAAATAATAAAGCAAGTCTCCTTTGTCGTTACACTAGGCGCCACGGTACCATAAGTCGCTTTTGCAAACATCGGTCATTCTCTGCTAAATTGGACCAGTCGGACTTGACGTCAGCGCGACTTGTGCCAGCTGTACGCTTGAACAGCAAGCCCTAATGTAGACTCAAACATGTCTTGTGCCTTAACGTGGAACACTGTCGCATCAGGATATTGTTACGTTTTACATCACATATAGTTCCTTTGCAATATCGTCCAGGTGTTTGCTAACCGCAGACGTAAAAGTAACACAATTTCTATAAACACTTTCAGAGGTAATCAATAAGTAATCGTGATAATTCTTATTTTAACATGTTAAAACGTGACTATTCTTTACTGTATGAAGGTGTCCACTGTGGTTTTCATACAGTTTGGGTTTCATACATAATATGTAGTTTATGTTAATTCCTTTGTGGCCTGATAATGGAATCTAAATGTCACCAAAGTTCCGAGTTTTGTTTGTATACATAGAAAAATTTAAAACCAATCCTATATCTGAGGACAAAATTATTGAAGAACTGAATTAATTGTTGGCAAATTCCTGGCGTGGAAATCCTTAAATTCGTCTACTCGTAATTACTTATATAAATTCAATTGTAACATTTTATTGTGTATGCGTGTTACACTTTTCTTAGCCGTACATATAAAGAGCAATACAAATCATTTTGCTTATCAAAGCAAAAAGAAACAACTTTCGCACAATACACTGATGGTCTAGGGGCCTTATCGTTGTCGTTCGAAACAACGTTATGCAATAATAAATAAAATAATATAAGGGCAAAGTTCGAAATATTGTTATAAGGTAAGTGTCGTAGAGAATTCAGCAATAACTGTTACGCCGACGGCGTCGGGCAAGTGTCATATCAGTAGAATATTATTCATCTTACATCAGCTCACGCGTAGTATTTATTAGTAAGCACCGACTCATCTATCGTTCGTCTCGTTTCGTAGGTATTGAATAATTTTTTTGTGCTTCAGATTTCGATATTTAGTTTAAAAAAAAACTTTAATAAAAATAAGAAGTTATTAGATTTAAGATGGAGTTGGTAAAAGACTGGACGTCGATAATGGGCTGAACTAGTGAAAATTTTAGCGACGAAAGCGGTCGGACGGGCGCAGCGCGAGGCTAACTGAAGCTGGACCACTATACACTATACACAATATGGTCCCACAGTGTCTGCACTGCTTTCGTTTGTTCTGTACGAGCTTGCCACGTACATGTCATATACTTAAGCAATGTTTCAGTAGATTTCCGCTCTGCGGCTGAATGCAAGCCACGGCTCGCATCGCTATAAAAAATAATATTTTATGATCGACCTTTCGCGTCGGGCGTACTCATCATATCGTTTAAGCAAACACATGGTAATAATAATCATTAAGGTGGCTCGATTTTCATACTATTTCATTTTACCGCCGATGAGCTAATGGAGCCTAATTTTTACACTAAAACTACTTAAATTACATTTTAAAATACAATTTAAAGTAAAGAAAAACACAACTAGGGCACCCGTGACTAGCCGAAGATACTAAGTCCCACAATGTAATAGGTAGCAATCCTATCGCCAACCGGGCACATATCCAATCCTGGGAAAATTTAATATTATATGTATATATAATATATATGTGTGTGTGTGTAAAAAAAATAGTGTAAGTGTTGTCTCAGTCATATCAAATAAAAGTTATGGCTTCCGCTACGGAATAGCGGCTATTTTTTATCATCAAGGGAGCCAGCTGTTTGTTCTTGGCATTTTACAAATACTTTGATTATTTGGTCACAATAATAAAGATTGTATGTAAATTTAATGCAGCAGAGCACAGATAAGGAAATATTTAGGTATATGGGGGCAAAATTTGTAAGGTGTAAGACGTGTGAGGTTATTTTCTTACAAACGACAATTATTGATCTCGATAATGCTTTTTTAGTTTTCTTTATTTTAGAACTTAAAAAATAAATAAATAGTGTAACTGAAAAAAATGTAGACTGCTATAACATGAATAAAATGAGAATTCAATTACATTCCGACGGACTCGACCTCGCGTCCTATTTTATCGAGCCAACAGTATTAACCACTAGCAGTTTTACGCAGTTTCACCTGCGTAACTTAGTTTCTACTGCGCCGATTTTGATGAAACAAAGCCTATGTCACGCAAGGATAATGTAGCATTATAAGTGTGAAAGAATTTTTGAAATTGGTCCAGTAGTTTCGGAGCCTATTAATTTCAAACAAACAAAGAAGCAAACATTTCCTCTTTATTTTATTAGTAGACTAGGCCAAACTGTACTTCAGACATTCAACGATTATCTTAAATGGTTTCGTTTATTGTGCTATGTCTACCATTTTTTCAACTTATGACAGCAGTTAAAGATACAATATCATAATAAAAGAGAGAACTCTAGTGTCTTTATGAATTTCACAACTGTCGATATTACAATGAAGTGGTTTGACGAAGTTTACAAAATAACCATTGTATGTGTACTGCACACAATTTTTATATTTTCTTATCACAAATAGAAGCATTTAAGAAACCAATATATGTACCAGAAACTGAATATTTTATTGTACAATAATATGCACGTATAACTTGTAAAAAAATGCTTCAAAGTTAATAATTAACACCATCTACCGGTATTGTTGTTTATCTGATCCTATCGAGCCACCTTAATTTAAATAATTTAATCATAGTTTTGAATCGTAATAATATCAGTGTTAAATGATGTCATTATTTTCAATTCTTATGTACTTTTATATGCTGATATCAGAATAATATTTAAGACTCAAGTCTGTAGGACGGCTTAGGTTTGGAGTTTGTTGCTAACACCTATTTTGGTTTACAGTATGTACCGTTTCACTCTAAATTTTTTAATCCATTTGCTGAGAATCGAAATAGTTTCAATTTGTATTTCTTACGAAATACACGTGAATATTTTCTATATAAATCCTGACAGATTAACAAAATGTTTATTTTTAATTGGTCGCAACAGCAACAGCAATAACTTTATACATAAATATAGAAAGTGGAAGTGGTATGAAGGTGCCAGTATAGTTACCCGACGAAGCTGTCGGTAACATGTAAATGTAGAACTCGTACGAAATAATGATGTTTTCAACATTAAGTTTAGTATATGTATTTAGTATAGGTCCGACTTCATATCCGTAATGTCTTGTCCAGAATCAGTACTCGAAAATACTCAGTCTTGCTTATTATATTAGTTGCCACTTTTCACAATTAGCAGTGAATATTACTCCAACCAGTTCTTTGTGTGTGTAAAATATTGACGGAAAACTCATTGGACGTAACGGTACGTTGTGTGACAAACGTACAACAACCATTGTTAGAAGTTGTATAGTTACGTTATCGCGACATTATTACAAGCGTACACACAATTAAATAATAACCTCAAGTAGCTTTAATGTCAAATTGTACCGATTACTGTTTATATGAAAATAAGCAGTTATCCATTATAGTCGCAAATATCACAACAATGCAACAAATTGATTAGTAATCTGAAATATCGCTGTGATCTGTATTGCAAAACTATAATAGGTAGTCTATAGATTTGCCAAAACGTGATGACTGGCCATTGTACGGGACATCTCGTGGATGTTATGAAACTATGCTTGTTGTGTTGTCTCATTCAAACTGGGTGAAAAGATGTATGCTGTGCACTTGTAGTCAATTTAGAAACGTCAAAATGTTTGATGTTCTTGGACTTCAGTTCAAATTAAGCTCTTGTACAGACCAATATTTCTTGTTATCAATGGTAATTATGATTATGTACTTGTAGCAAAAACTGACGGCACTTGAAATATAAATTAGCAATAAAAAAAATATTTCTGGGTTTATAAATAATTGTTAATATATTATGGTTATGCATTTTAACAACATTGCTTAAATCGCTTCATTCAACCAGAATAAATTAATTTATATCCTTGAACAAGTTACACAAATTGAAACTAACTTAAAAGTAAGCATTATATTTTCTTGTGTTATGGGTGTTAATCCACAATATATTGTAGAAATATTGAAAAAGATACAAGAATACATTTAATAAACACACAGACTCGGAATTACAGACATCTGAATGTTGATCACACAAATGCATGTGCCCGTCGAGAATCGAACCCGAGCTTCGCGGTTAGTAGGTGGATTTAGGCGCTTCCGCTAGCCCTTCGACTGAGGCGATCAGAATATAGATTGTAACGTAATAATACATTATATTTATTGACGACTCTGACGTTGATAGCTGTGCAAAAGTTTGTATTCAATGTGTCGCATCATTTTATTAAGCTAAGTTGAAAAACAAAGAATCATTTGATTATTACATCGACATCTCAAGTTAACTTTTAAGACAATCGCGAACGTAACATTAAGGGGTGGGAGTCGAATTGTGAGTGACTGAGTTCGGAAAAACTTTTGAACAGAAGTCGCTTGCAAGCAAGCTATAGTTTTTGTTTTTAGTTTTATTTTAAAAGTAATTACAACTTGTGAACTCCGAACAGTTTAACTATATCGTAACACTTGACCCCAAAACACAGGCTTACCCAAGGTTATTGTGGAATCAATAGTTATGTTAAATTAAAATTAAAAATTATTTTGTTCATAATATCGGACATTTCTTTTAAATATTGTATCAAATGTTTAATTAATCAATGTAAAAATATTTTGAATGACGTGTTTACTCAAATTTCGCTGTTAATATTAATTTCCAAAGAGTAATGTGTAAATCAATGGACTATGTAATAAGATCTAACTTAAGCGTCAATCCTTTGCCTTCTGACAATTGTTTTTTAAACTCGGGGCCAATTTCGCTTTTTTATTGATAACATTTTAGTTATGGGTTAGTGACGGTATTTTAGTATCGCGTAGATAAACTTATAAGAATAAGTTTTAGGCGAGTGACATGCTGCGTCAACGTCGCCGATAGCATTTTAAATTGGTTATGCAAAAATAGTACACGTAGTCCTTATTGGTTGTATTTGTTTACGTCGGGCAAGCCGCTGCGACGTGCAGTCGTCTGTCGGAACGCAGCTTTGTATTGTCTAGCTGTAAGATATTGACGTGGAAGTATTGTGATGTATTGTTGGTAATAAAAGAATATTATTATAATAGTATTGTCATAATTTATAATTATTGTCGATGTAAATGTACGAGTGAAATGTTAAAATTATTAAGTGCTAGAACAGGTCGGCGGATGTTCCACCTAGCGGTGGCGGCGAGAACGATTATGCTTGCGTATGTTTAAGCAATAAGTTGAGAGATTCGTTAGCTCAAGCAAGCATCTGGTAGGGCACTTGGTTAGCTCAAAACCTCATTTCTAGAGAAGCTGTCACTAAACAAGTCGGAGCTCACGAAATGTTTTGTGTTAATGTGGACTAGTTGCCTGTCGCATAGTCTGTAAGTGGTCCTTCTCTTCGAGTTCTGAATCTGTATCAGTTAGACATAATATGATGTGTGTATGTATATATTATAATATAATATGTTTATACTAACTAATTAATCTTGTAAATATTAATTTGGCCGAGAACACTGTAACGCGTAACTAATGTTACATGAGTATCCAATAATAATAATAATAAATGTGAATAAATCTGCTTGTGGTTTAATGCTTCTAGCCCCGCATGCTTTTTATGTTCGTTACTTTTTGGTTTGTTTGTATTTTATTTGAACGGGACCAGCTTTCAAGCTAAATAACAGAGCTACAGCTATCGCTCCTTTGCCTTACTAACGCATTAGCTACCTGGAGGCCGACTACTGATGTCGTATATACAGTTAGTGAGTAAGCAGTCATCGTTACGCTTCGTAAGTAGATTGTCATTTTGTTGTGGGACAACCGAGCTGCGGCAAACCGCGTTCACTACACAGAGTGTCCCATGTTCGTTGTCGGACACTGACAAACAATACAACAACAATTACTCTGACAATTCAATCTTCAATTACCTATTTTTATGAACTGACAGTCATTTGAATTTAAGATTAACTTAACAAAATACGTACTTTAATAAAACTTATAGTTATCGTACATAAAAATAAATCTTATTTCGTTGTTAAAAATATAGACAGTAAATCAATGTCAAAAATATTTAAAAAAACCCTTAGAATTATGACCAAAAATATAAACGGTATGTTTAGTTTTTCAACTGAAGTAAATATATTCACGCCTGTACCACGAAAAAGTAGGCTGAGGTACCAGGCGGCCCATGATAATCCCACAATATGATAGTTGGGAAAACTATCGCCAACTAGCCAATTAACGCTGTTTTAATAACGAAATTGACAAACACACTCAGTTGCTGGATCCGGGAATCGAATATGAGACCTTATGTAGTCAGACTAGAGTATAGAAGCGATTTTATAATATTTTGATATTCATAAGGTCATTTTAAGTCAATAATTGCTAAAAATACATATCAAAATATTAGACCTCAATTACACAATTTGTCAGATTGTATAGGGGCAGAAATTCAGGACAGGAAAAAAAACGGAATTTCTGTGTTGTTGTTGTGTCTGGAGTCTGATAATGTCATACATACAATACAATTGCTTACAAAGTGTCCAGCGTGGGCGGTCGGAGAACTTGTGTAAAGGTAGTGGGATTTCCCAAATTTTACTTTATTTATTTGAAAATTTGTGAGAAAGCCTGAAATAAAAGGTTAATTCGATATTTAAACTTCATCTTTACTAAACATAGTTCGAGATAACTCTTAACTCCAATAAACCTTGAGAATCCGAAAACACAATTAGGCACAAAAATGTGAAAGGTGATTTAGGAAGCAGCGTAGAAATATACAAAATATCGAAAGTCTTTAGAGTTATGATCTGCAAATGCACATATGGATTTCCTGATGCTAAGAAATACATGTTGCCTGCAAATACCGAGAAAAGGTTGCTGCAGAAATTGGTATCAATCCGAACCCTCGAGGTCTTACCACTGATCGTCCGTCGTCTTTCTCGATTATAAGCTTATCACCGTTAAGTCCGACGGCTAGAAAATAAGGCACAGACAACGAAAATCCAAAAGAACAAATGCGTGATTAGCACCGTCCGTTAGGTAAACGGTTAAAAACAATGGGCATCGCTTTAGACGTCCGCTAAATACAGCGCTTGCAATGAGCCTGAAATATCAAGATATGAAAAAAAAACATTCCAAAGGCCCCCTAGACGTTCCTTATTCTTGTAGTAGTGTTAGTATACAATTGAGTGGATGCATATGCATTGCTTGCTGCTACTGCTTTATACCGACGCAGACGGCCAATTTACAAATACCAAGCGTCAAAGCTCCCAAAAATAACGTAACTTTTCTTGTTTGTTCAACCTAAAGTTTTTATAAAATAAGATTCAGGAAAATGTTTAAACTGTCAGACCAATCGAAAGCGTCAAACATCCCGCTAAATACACATAAAAATTCAATGAGCGCGAACATGATGTTGTGCTAGTAAGAGTCTAAACTGGTCTTCAGTAATAACTACCTATTATGTTACCTACTTATATTTAGGCGTTTGATTATCTTCACGCCAACTACCTCGCAGCGTTGACAGAGAGTATTGAAAGCCAAGCCAAAATAAGTTTATTTTAGCCGGTTATTCTCCTAACTGGCTAGGTTTGAAACGGTGGTAGTTTATGTAGATAAGAAAAACTTGATGATAGATAAATCTTTTTAGTTATTAAATTACGTATAGGGGGCCATCCATAAATTACGTCACGCGAATTTTAGAACTTTCGACCCCTCCCCCCCTCCTTGTCACAGGTTGTCACATTTTTAGAACCCCGTCCCCCCTAATGTGACGTCACACATTTTTCAAACTAATATGCATGTATCTAAAAATATACAAAAGAAAACAGTTATTTTCATATTTTTTACTTATTTTTATTAAATAATTTTTAATAAAACCAACATAAGAAAATATCAATGGTTACGACGCGCAACAGAAACTAAAGAGTAAGATTAAAACATTAAACTTATCACTTTATCTTTTGAAATTTAATAACAATTGTCTCGTAATTTAAAAATATGAGTGATATATAAATCAATTATTTTTCGATTCTAATCAATCTTTCTCGATTTGTGTCTCTGTAAATATTAAATTCCAAATACAAAAAAAAACTGTAATACACTAGTCTCAAGGAATTCCAAATCCGAATTCCTGTCTAGGAAACCAATTCTGGAAATCGGATGTCTGCGCCCGACTTAAAATTAACATGTTTTTTCTACACGATCCATACTGCTCCTGGCCCCAATAGGTATTTGAATTAGCCAAAAGTCGGATAAGGCTGATTTAAACACTTACCATTCAAAGCTCGTAAATTTTAGTGTCTCACTTGCATTACAACATGGCTCTAGGAATCAAATGTTGTTACGGAAGTGATAATCTTACAGCGAGAGGGCGAAATTATTAATAAATATAAATTAAGACTTATCTGTTCAAAGTTTTTTGTTCACATATAAATTTCGTGTTCTAGTATTTCATAATGTGACGTCACAAGGCTTTCGTTCCCCCTTGCCCCTTGTCACATAATGTCACATTAAGATGATACGCCCCCCCCCCCCATTAACGTGTGACGTAATTTTTGGATGGCCCCTAGTGTTGTAATAAACATGTTTTTAAATAAGTAATATCACGATAAAAACTATAATTTTTTTTATCTATTTGCGTACCACATTGTGGTATAATATGTTGGTACCAACATATTCTGCTGCAAGGATTTGGCTTATTCTTTTTGTATTGATTTTGTTTTTATAAGGTTTTTATGAATAGAAAAACAGTGAAAACTGCAAGGACATACAAACTAAATGGATGGAATAAAGTTCGCCTTAGAGTTAATTGTCAATAAAAAAGTTGAGAGGTGTCAAGGGACACCCGGATGGAACGAAGTTCTCTCTCTCTCTCTCTCTCTCTCTCTCTCTTTCTCTCTCTCTCCCTTATATAGAGAGAGAGACAGACAGAGAAACATGCGCACGCCGCACAGCTTATTATAGCAAAAAGTGTCGTGGACAACTTTTCGTGGGATTTTTTTCCGTCTAACCCCCTTTCACTACGCGCAATAAGGAACTTCGTTCCAATATGAATGTCAACCTGTAATTGAATTCATAAAAAAAAGCATTGATGACATATATCTATTGGACATATATGAAAAATTATGGTTTAAACGGTAATTATACTATTTCCATTTCTTTATTTTCTCGATAACCGATCGACGCCCGTGTCATTTCGTGTTGTTTAGAAAAAATACTGTATTTCATGGACGAGTAGTGATGTGCTACACATAATAATTACTGTAGGAGCTATATCGATAAACGTAACACATTAAGATGACATAACACGATAACAGACCCGATTTTTTTACAAAACGTAAGAAACAACTACTGCCGGATACCTTTGTACAAACTTATGAACTATAATGTTATTAAGTATATTATATATAGGTAATTATAATATTATATTTCATTACAAGACGTTACACGTATAAATTCTTAATTGATAATACCTACTTCTTTAAAATTTTCTGAGCTGCTGTAAAAAAGTAGGTATAAGTAAGTACTCGACAGTGAAATGAAATAATTATAAAGATAGGTAATCTTTAATCAAAATCTGATGAATCGTATATACTTTTGGCATTTAGATATTTGACAGCTGGGCAGCAATCAACACGAACACAAAATTCATAACGTAATGTATGGATAATGTGAAAAACTCAGCAAACAGGAATGTAGTGAGTAGCACGACCGTCTTGTTGCGAGTGACATATTAACACAAACACAAAATTGGGCTGGACCATTGAGTGTTCCCACCTTGAAAAAATATATTTCAAGTGTTCAAAATATATATTCACACTATTTATAACTCAAGATGGACTGAACCGATTTAAGATACTTTTCTATCCCGTTCGACTTCGAGGAAACTAGGAAAAATTACATTTTAATGGTTAAAGTAGAACGAATAAACAAACCGAGCATTAGATGGTGCTATGCAATTCTAAATCGCACATACTGTTAATGAACTATCTATCTGTCTATCTATCTATCTATATCTATATATTATAGAGAGAGACAGACAAGAAGTAACAACATACATTACAACATTCTATAATCCTTAAATTAAAAAAAAAAACAATAATTCTCAACATTACGTGCAATGTAGTTAAGAACCATCTCAATCACATCAGCTTTCCAACAAAAAAAAACTCATCAAAATTGGTCCATCCGTTGAAAAGTTGTGATGTCACAAACACACACACACACACACAGACACGCACGCACACACAAAGAGACACACAGACACGCCAAACTAATAATTACACCTATTTTTCGTCGGGGGTTAAAACCAAATTTACCAAATTATATTATAGTTATAGTTATTAAATAATATAACACTATAGATAGGTATTTAATTGAATTCACTGGACAAACTGAAGTCCACGTATCAGTGCCAGACAAATACTTTGGAACGAACATTCCACGTTCCTTGTATCGGATTAGGTAGGTGTTGGATTTACGTTCGTACGTATTGGATTTAATATGATGTAGTCTGTGGGAACGTAATCCCGGAACCTAATCCGATATTTATGCCTCACCTCTAGCAGAAACCGTCGTCAGTCGTACACTGTAGACTAAACAAGATGAAATTAGAAATTAAGAAGTTTGATCCATATTCCAGGCGCTTACTGCTTTGTATAGATATTCTGAATATATATCCCATATCGTTTAGGGATTAGAGGTGACCTATAACAGGTAGATCTTGATATCTGTTAATGTTATGCATAAATCTGACAATATATATGTTAATCAATATTATCCTGTTATCTGGCATCAAGATTTTCATTCAGCCTGACAACCGCTGTTCTGTGAGGAACATGTAACCATATCTATTATTGAAATTTAATAACTGTTAATATTCCGTCCATCTTATTCACTCTGAGAATTCTTATAAGTCAAAACGTGATGCAAGCTGTTATTCTAACATGGTTAAATGTGTTGGCAAGTTACTAGAATACAGTTTTACATGGAATACTGTTCTCTGTATTTGGTCGTATAATATACTTAGGTATTAATTTCTTTTCCGTTTTTTGGAACAAATTATTTTTGATATTCAGAGATATTATCCGTATGTAGTAAGTGTTAGGTCTGTGTTGTGTCAAAAAGGAAAAAAATCTTTAGGTGATTAAAATATTTAAAAAAAATGAATAATCTTTTAAGAAATATAGAATGTATAATCATACGACTTATATGTTTTGCTTTTTTTGTTACTTAATGAACATGTAGGGTGGAGGGTCTATGTTCACAGACTCGGTATAGAAAAATATTAAAACAACGGTAGCGACTAGCGCCACGATATCAGTATAGTAAAATTAAAAGATATTGTTTTACATTTTAATTTCTACCTAGAATGTCAACCTAGGTCTCCCCGGGTACCTATATCTGTATTGTATATATACCCGCATTGTTTACCTGCTTTGTCAATATTTCGTCTAGCATTCTTTCGACATTACCGAACCACCAGTACTTGCCCTATCTCATTTTAACATCAAAATTTTTTTTCAATCCTACTCTTTCTCGGATCACCACAGATTTTCCGTAGCGCTCGTATTTTCGCTCACTTCCATACAAC
>NJDC01003708.1:153723-199676 GCA_002245475.1 Calephelis virginiensis
AAAGAAGTTGTTTGTTTATGTTTAACCATACTAGTGTATTCTACGACATTGTAGCGTGCAAACATTTCAACATTCAAATGAGTTTTTTATGTTTAATAATATTTAAAAAAAAAAATTAAATAACGTTACACTTTATTATTAATTACAAATAAGAGCGATTAAGTTGAACCCCTTTACCATAAACTATCACTCTCTCCAATCCTGCCAAGTTAAAAGTTGAAACGGTAAAATAAACTCCCCACTAACTAAGATATCTTTAATTGATCATGCAAAAAAAGCCCTTAAACTATAAAATGTATACTCTAACAGCGAGTCATATAAGTACCTATCTGTTTCTGTTGTTCCTTTTTTGTTCATTTAAGCGTATTTCAACTTTCAAGCGGATGTCACTGACGCTTGTAGCGGTTTAGTTTGGTCCAATGGGATCGCGTCCGTGAGAGGTGTGTGCGTTGTTCGAGCGTTATCTGTATTTTGTGGTACAAGGTAGCAAGGGTGCATACACACAAAGTATGTACTATAGCTACTGGGATACAGTACATATTTTGTTTATGAAAAAATATAAACCTTCCTCTTCAATCACTTTATCTGTTAAAAAAACCGCATCAAAATCTGTTCCGTAGTTTTTGATATTTAAGCGTGTAAGGGGACATAGGGACAGAGGAAGCGACTGTTTTATACTATGAAGTGATTGATAAGGATATCTGGGGTCTGGGATTTTACTGTACAAGTTTAATATGCTTTTTAGTTTAATATGTTGTCGTGGTTTAATATATAACATTCAGTGACGGTGTTCGGAAGCTTTTTTTCCGTCCGTCTCAAACGGTAGTTCAGTCGTATAGGGTACTAACAATAGTACCTATGATATGTGGATCTATGATATGTGGTTTGGCCCGATTTATTTTAGTTTGTTATATAATTTGGATGGTTGGTGTGTGGGTCTAGGGGTGAAGGGTGTTGCGGGCTCCGCAAGACGGAGAGCGTGCCACCATCTTTGGGCGGGCGGCTGGCGTTGGAGATGCGTGCCCGCGCCCAGCGCCCGCACACCAAAGCAAACACCATCAACTTGCCTACGACCACCGCCAGGGACGACCACCACGCGCCCGTGTCGCCGCCCCACCAACACAACGTATGTATACAAACAACCTCTTTGCGAATCCAGTAACACCGTCCGTGATTCTGCAAACCATTATATGCAACGAGCTCGGACTCCAGCGCACCACGTTGTGTATGATATACGAACAGTAACAGACTATGTAACAGGGGACAGGTGGGGACTAGACATTTGTTCCGCTACGCGTCTCTTTTGTTTCTCAATTTTACTCACATTGAGGAGACTGAATTCAAATAGCAATTACGTGACCATCAATTATTTCACGATATTGAATTTGAACGTGAAGGAAGACTCACAATACGTGCGTACATCTATGTTCTTGCACACGGAAGGCAATTGTTCGATATTGACCATTTGTTTCCCTTAGCGCTACTGCAGACCACTATTGGTAGTGTTGTCGATATGTTTCCTTCCCAGTGCCACTGCCGGTAGTGCCTTATGTAAACTTGCAGTGCAGGTGACGCCGGTCACGGACGGAGCTGATTGCCTGTGGGCAGCAAGGTGTAAATTGCATTGCTTTGTTCAAAAACTAAAATAGGTGCTTTTATATCCAGCTGACCTTAAAATTAGAGAATGTTTTCTATTAGTTCGAATTAAAAAAAAGCGATTGAAAAAAAAATATATCTTTAAAAAGATATTTGAAAATCAGTTTACTGTTTCCAATATTAATAAATTACTTACAAGATTAAAACCTAGTACTCTACGTGTTTTGCGATAAAAGGAAAATCTAGGAAATTATTTTCTACTTTATGGTTCAACAAGATATAAAACGTCTATTTTTAACCGACTCCAAAAAAGGTGGAGGTTCTCAATCCCACTGTATGTTTCTTTGTATTTTAGTTACGCGATAGACCAACAGCCAATCGATTTGGATAGATCTTTTTAGAAAGATAAGTCATAATTCAGAGTGTACATTGTCCCAGCGGACTAACGCCGAACTTTATAATTAGAGTTATACAGATAATTTGTGTATGACGTCGTGTGATTGTATATGGTAATTAAAAATTAGTGCATCCAGCCATTAGGGTTGTCCCAACAATGTTTTCCTCGTTTTATTCCCGTGGACCTGTGTGGAATGAATTATCATTTGTCACCATCGACTAGTGAGGGGAATGCAATGTGTTAATTAAAAATAATGAATTGTCATGTAGTAACTACATGTAAGCATGTATTTTTAACTCAACATTTCTCAGAAATGTACTAAGGAAATATTTTTGTTAAGAAGTTCTAATTGCCAGGTAAGTACAAAATCGTCTTTGATAAAATGTTCCTATGTTCCTGTTTTTACTACAATATCGACTGTAGGTTGATTTTTCAATAGTCAATAGTTTATTAATTATAATTCTTATTAATGTCTTAATTTAATTGTGAGTGCCAGTTCTCACAGACGATGTTTGTTCCGTTAAGTTGTCCTACGACATTCCATTCTGAATAAAGTTGTTCATGTTTTATCCATTGTCGAAACATACATGACATGAATTGCTTCATCTTTTCTTCGCTAAACTCTTGTGCTTCTCGTTTTATGTATGTCCAACCGTTTTAACTAGCTCCGGTTAAGTTGATGGTAATACAACAATTCTCTTCTTTAACTGTTCTCATACCAATTGACTTGGCTTTACACCACAAACTCTGGCAAAAGTGATAGTAACACTTTTATTATAACTTCCGGCAAAAATAGCTTAAGGCGTTTGCTATGGCAACTTCAAAATCTGCTTCTAGTATTGTGTTCAAAAGTGGCAATGTAAGAAGTCTCGTTTTTGTCACCCATATGCAAGTATCAGTGTAATCACTTAGTTATTTGTGACGTGCTTCCCAAGTTACAGAGTATCGATAGCGATTGCGTAAATGTCTTTACGCAGCCAGAAAGTATTCTTTAGTTGTATCCGTTAGTTCGTGTACTTCATTTGAACAAAATATAATTAATCTAGTAGCTCCGTACCGATAATCTGCAAAGACAAAGGGGTTTGAACCTTAGTGGCTTAGCCAACCGCCGCCATTTTGTGTTTTTCCAAAATGGTGGCGCACGATAAATCTTACAAATATGGATAAACAACAAAACAAAATTCGGAACTTTTAGTCCTTGTTGCTTTAAAGCAGAGGTTCCCAAACTTGTTTCATTTAACGCACACTTTGAGAATTAGTAATTTTTTTGCTCCCCCCTCTCCATTTTTGCTGGTCAAAAACCTCAATGATAACATATTTGGCTCGCCTGGAGTTTAATAAAACCATTTTTCAGGTTTCCTTACTGCCCCTCCCTAGGCTTCCAGAGCCACAAGGGGGCGTTATCGCCCACTTTGGGAAAGAGTGCTTTAAAGGTTTCTTAATATGTACTTTAAAAAGTTCTGGCAGCGGCTCTCCAAAAGACACAGCTACTTCTTTCATTTTATGGATCGTAAGTGCTACTTGGTTGTTTTCTGGTTTGCATCTTTTCTTTTATTTTACTGATTTTTTAACATTTGCAACCTAAAATATAAAAAAAACAATCTTAATTTTTTTCAAAAAAAATAATAAACATTAAAATATACGACAGTAGTACGTTAATATAAAAGTACGCTCATATTTAGTAGTAATAGACCTAGGCTATTTTTTTTGGCATTAGCGCTAGGTAATTAAATAAAACTTCGTGTAACGTGTACTCGAGCTAACAAGCAAATAAGTATACTTACATTTATTTTTACCGAACCAGAGCCTTCCGCTTGCCGCCTGTTACGACAAAACCAAATTTGAGATGCATTATTATACACCTTTTGTTTATAATATTTGTGACTAGCTACTACTGCGGCTTCGCCCGCGTTTTCACAGAAACCCGGTGTGCGATCGGGATTAAAAATAGCCTATATGTTAATCCAGGTCACAATCTATCTGTCTTCCAAATTTCAGACAAATCCGTTCAGCCATTCGAGCGTGAAAGAGTAACAAACATCCATACATCAATACTTACAAACTTTCGCATTTATAATATTAATAGGATGTTTAAATTAAACAATGTCACCTCTCCACGTTTTCTATTTATAATTGAAAATTCCATTTCATAAACCAAGTAGGAATCGGAAAACACGTTCATTTTGATCACCATTATGAAATGATTAACCAACATTTGGTTAACTGTCTGAAAAAGTTACAGATCAAAGTAGTTAGCCTGTTAATCAAGACGAACAAGTTTATCAATAAACATGATTATACACGTTAATGTTAATAACCATTATAACATGATTAACCATTAATTTGTCAACTATCTGAAGAGCTTACCTATATAAAGTGTTAACAGAGTAAACCAATGATATTACATACAAACAATGATACGTCATCTTCATACTGCATACACGAAATAATTGTCCCATCATTAATTCTGAACTAAATGTATTTAATTATCATTTTTGTTTGAATTGTGCACAGCTTCGTGTGACATTTTCAGTGCCACCGGTATAGTTGTTATAGTTTCCAGGTAGGTTTCCTACCAGTTTAGAAATTAGTTCTTAATATTTGTGGATATCTATATAATATACCGCCACTTTATGTTGAACCAGTCCAAAATAAATAAGTGGGTAAGTAAATACATTCAAGGGAGATAATTATACCTAAGTAAGTAAATGAATCTATCAAAAGCTTACCTTTAATTTATTTCAACACTCCTTACGATTACTGGGTATAGTTAATGTTCACATTATAATCAAAATGTCTACGAACAGCGTTTGACTGTTTCTCAGACATTTTCGGAAAGTAGGGTAAGTTCCAGACACCGTTAAAAAAATCTTAAAAATAAGCCAATGCTGATTGGCTTGGTTCACGTTCCACCGATCATGGGGGAAGATTTGTTCACGACTTTGCCTTGTCCTATGATCTCACGCAATTGATAACTTCGCCCACGCGAATTCTGGATGTGGGGATCATATGCCTTCGCTGTTAGACGTTCTGCTGACCGCTTAACCAGAGAACTATAAAGTCTCTTTCGATGCCCCTTTAAGATGTCCCGGTCACTGCTTAATCTGGAGTGCTGTGTCCACTACACCTTGTGTACTGCTACAAGCATCGGACCGACGCGTCAGTCGCGACGTTGAGTATGGCATACATAAGATTTGTCAGAAGATTTGGACGGGATGCGATCTTTTTTTGCATCTTACCCATGCCTGCAGATTTGCTCCTCGCAGGTTCATCTTAGTGGCAAATCCCAGTCTTGGTTCAGTCGTCCCTGTAAGACGGCACTAGCCATAAGCGTTAATGCTACCAAAAAGAAGTCTGGTGACGAAAACACCAGCTCGCTTAAAAGGAGTAGAATTCTGCCTCTAGGTTTTTCAAAAGAGCCATTTCCAAGGCAAAGTCTGAGCACATTGGCAGAATTGACCAAAAATGTGCCTGCTTACCTTCGGGAACAAGAGCGTTTTGGTCTCTCACCAAGGCTGTCCAAGGAAATTTCGCGAAGCCATCTTTACCATCTTTACACCGGAAGGATGCCTCGCTGGCCCATGATGTGAAAGAGAAAGCCGAACTCCTAGGCTCCCTTTTTACTTCCAACTCGACTTTAGATCACCATGGAAACACGCCACCGACCGACCGACGTGTCTATGCTAGAAACAAAGTTTTTGCAGAGTTCACTGCGTAGAACATTTTTAACGTGACTCTTCCGGCTCTCCTATTCATCATGCATTGAACCGAGTGCATGGAAGATCGCTTTACTACACCCGATCCTTAAAAAAGGTAACCATTCGAATCCGTCCAATTACTGGCTCAAAAACTTAACTTCATTGCTTAAGTTATAAAGTCCATAACAAACTGCCAGATCGTAAGAGGAGCAACGGCTGTAAAATGATCGTCAATACGGTTTTCGTCGTGGTCGTTCAGCTGGTGATCTTTTAGTTTACTTAACACACCGATGGGCGCAAGCAGTCGAAAGCAAGGGAAAAGCATTGGCTGTCAGTTTGGACTTAGCGAAAGCCTTTGACCGGGTTTGGCACAACGCGCTTCTATCGAAGCTTCCTTCTTACGGTCTTCCTGAGAAGTTATGCAAAAGGGTCACTAGTTTTTTTGACAGAGCGTAGCATCAAGGACGTTGTCGATGGTATGTGCTCGGAGTCCAAGCTTGTCAATGCTGGTGTTCCCCAAGACTGTGTAATTTCTCCTACTCTGTTTCTTCTGACTGTGTGCCTCTTCTTATTAACTCATTACTATATA
The DNA here is from genome assembly GCA_002245475.1 of Calephelis virginiensis. Classification (NCBI taxonomy): domain Eukaryota; kingdom Metazoa; phylum Arthropoda; class Insecta; order Lepidoptera; family Riodinidae; genus Calephelis; species Calephelis virginiensis. The sequence continues at coordinate 160,004 of NJDC01003708.1, forward strand.
GACGTCACTACCGTCCTTATACTTTGGCTGACATAATATATCTCGAAAACATTCATCAAGAGCCGGAACTAACTTGTGTCTAAAGTTGACGATCTTTTGTCTGAAATTTCGTTTTGGGGCCAGCAGAATCTGGTGCAATGTAACTCTAGCAAGTCGAAAGTTTGACTTTTTTTCCGCTAAAAAGACTCCCTTTTGTCGCATCTCCTAGATTTTAGAGCATTTCCCTAACTGCCACAGCCTGTATTGTTACACTCGGCGTTGACATTTCGAGTGATGTTCAATTTCGTGGTCATCTTGAGGAGAAGGCTAAAATAGCCTCTAAAAAGCTGGGTGTGCTCAGTAAAGCGAAACAGTATTTCAAGTCGACCCATCGCTTACAAAGCGCGAATTCGGCCTCATATGGAGTACTGTTCTCAACTCTGGGCAGGGGTTCCACAGTACCAGCTCCTTCCATTTGAGCGCATTCAATGTAAAGCAACTCGAATTGTCAAAGAGCACAAAGTTGCGTAGAAATGTTGGGTCCCTCAGTGTCTTCTACCGCATCTGTCGTATGGAGTGCTCTGAGTAGTTGTTTGGTTTAATTGCAGCAGCAGATTTCCACTTTCGGACATCGCGTTAGAGTTTAAAGTATCATGCCCTGATACTTTAAGCTCTGACGATGGAGACCTAGGTTGAATTTCCATGTCCAATTTTATCCTTAGGCCAACTCTACCACCGAAATCTGCACAACCAGCTTCTTTGTATGAAAAAAGCAATGAATCTGAAGAAAGCTCGTGACACTTGGTACTCGATATTCCCTGCCACTCCAGCAAGAAACTTGGTGTGAATATATGTATAGCATTTTATAAAGAAATAGTTAAAACCCAATATTTATTTTAAAATTCTTAGAAAAACTACTCTAACCCCTTTATAAGTTTGTTAACGCGAACTGGTCTATGGGTAGACGCAATCTGAATTTTGTGGACGCGAACTGGCGCAATTGTCTTATTTTAGTTATTAATAAAACCCTAAACATTTATTTAAGAAAATATGTCGGTAAAAAGTAAATAAATATTCTTTCTTTTGCTTTATTACATTAACCTATAGCTTATAAATGCCAATTCAGTAGCACTAACTAAGTAAGTAATGAAGTAAGTAAGTTGATAGTAGCAATTTCAATCAGTAGGCAAATAATAGTTCTTATCTATTTACCTAAACTTAACTATCAATCATCACTAATAGATCATATATCGATATCGATACTCTACTTTTTCTGGACAGCCTTATAATGTCAGAATATTTTGTAGCAAATGCCAAGCTTGTTTCGTGGGTATTTCATGTCCATATATATATAGTAGTAATTATATAATTATATATGTATTAATAGTAAACATATAGTACTTAAAGATCATTGAGTTTGATTGATAATTAAGTTTAGGTAAATTAATAATTATGAACCTACCGAATGAAACTGCAACTATTAACTTACATTCTTACTTACTTAGTGCTATTCAATTGGCTTATACCTAAATAGGGAAATGGAATTAAACGAATGAAAGAATATTTATGTACTTTTCACGAGCATATTTTTTTATATTGTGGCGTGCAAATATGTTTATTTATTCTTTATATAAGTTAACTCTTTATATTTATTACAAGATTCATTTTCATTAAAAAAAATTGGATCAGATTACATTAAAACCACTTTCTTTACTTTAAAGTGAGCACTTGAAAGAATTCTTATTATGCTAGACTCTGATTGATATTTTCAGTGGCAATGGTTATACATTCTTATCTTGTGCAAATATTTTTCCTAATAACGTAAAATAAAGTATCGACAATTGTAAAAGTACATCACTATAAAATTTTAAAACTAAATATGGCTTTCTAGGCAAGAATGAGAACTGTCATGACGTAACTTAAAATCGACGCCAAAATGAGCATAGACAAAAATGTCGTTATCTCTTTCGGCGTACATAATATCAAAATTTGTTAAAAAGAGACAAAGAGATGTTGTTTAGTCTTATGTCGATTTCAACGGTATTTATACAACTAAATTTGCTGCAGAACATTGTTGCACTTCTTTATATATTTCCTATTTCTATGTTAAAGGTCAATGGCTCCAAGGGATAGATTTTGTCATTTGATTTGTCATCAGTGACATGTGTATAGATACCTTTTTTACATGTCGCCTGTAAAAGATAATAATATAAAGAGACTTCGTTTATTTAAATGGTGAAATTTCTTATTATCGTAGATACCTATTTGATTATTAAAAATTTTGCATTTTACTAATTTAGTTGTTTTATATTTTTGCTAACAGTTTTGTACGCAACTATACAAAATTACACAAAATTATACTGAAATTTTAAAAACTTTACTTGTATGTACTGTGCGGCCGCTTTTGTAGCTATCTGAACGTGGTCGAGTTATGTACGAACTGCGGTGTTTATCGTTTTGTTATGCATTTCTTTTAGAATCTCTTGCAATCAGACTGATTATAAAGCAGTGTTCTAATCATGTTAAATTATCTCATTTCGTTAGTTGTTCAATGTACATAAATGATATTTGGCAAGACGTTGCATATTCCTAAAAGGTTTGCTTGCATATCTACTGACCGCTATTTTTTTTCAATATCTGTTTTCACAAACATTATAAACAAATTCAAAACAACGTATGTGCAAATTTATAGCACTCTGCTAATTTATTTTAAATGAAATCTAGTAAATCGCCAAACTTTGTCGCAGCGGAAACTTGAACAGCTTCGCAGTTTAATAACACACAAATTTCATTTAGATATACACAATTACCCCACGCCATACACAAAATTGTGTATTTATTTAAAAAAACTAACTTTAAAAAACTTATTTATTTTGTTCTACGTCCACAGGAAAATAATTGCGACAGCTTGGTCCCAGCAGAAACAGTTTTTGATGACTACCTCCCTAATGGCTGGATGCACAAATTTTTATTTACCATACAAGATTACACGATTTCATACAAAAAATATCTGTATAACTCTAATTATGAAGTTCGAACTTGGTCCGCTTGGGCTACGCACACTGGTGCAGGTGTGATCTCTTATTAATTTTATCATGATCCGACTAGTGGTTTTTGAGTTATACTCAAATAGTGCATAAATTTATCAGTGATCTTGACGACCTTATCTAAAGTTTTTGCATCATCAAATGGTACTCAAAATCTACTAGTAGGGTGCTGATAAATTTTATGTGGAATCATTTTGGAACCATTTGCTATCGGTCGAAAAAGCAATCATCAAATCGCGACGTGGTTCCTAATGAAATAATTAATGTCGGTTTTTGCAGTTTTACCGAGCTTAATTATAGTTTTTGAAACTGTTGCTTATTTTGTTAAGAACATTCTGTTCTTATTGTTTTATCAGCGGTAGTACTGTGGGAAAGTAAAATTAACCCGTGTCATTACCAGATCTACGAACTACTTTCTTTTGTTTCGTGTTATGTGCTTTATAGTGTTCCCTATTTTTTTATATATCTTTTTGAAATTTTTAGTTTTTAGCAAAAAATATATTTTTATGACAAGCTTATATTTGTAAGGGTTATTCTTAAAAGGACTACAAAAAGTATAAATCATTCATGATGTTTGAAATAAATTCGAACGAGAGAGAGAGAATGTTTGGAATTTTATGATTTCCTTTTAATTCCATTACCAGAACATCACCGTGTCGTATTTGTTATTACATTGTCCTCCGGTGTACCTGATTGTCTACTTATTGGTTTAAGAAAGAGTTGTGTGTAAAACTTTCATCTTCTTCAGTTTAAAATGTAGTAATTGTTAGCTTACAGCCGTCAATAAAATTTTATACCCTAAAAATAATCGAACCAATAAAATTACTGATATGTCAAAGATAATGAAAACTTTTTCGTTAAAATTAGTAACTGAGTATTCAAATTACTGTAATGTACCGAAATTATTTTAGCAGGTGCTAAACAGTCCATGAAGAAAAATAATTGAATTACCTAAAATCAAAAGAAATAACCAAATCAAAATAGCAAGGTGCAATCTCTAGCAATAAACCTTATCATTTAAAAATGTTTACTTCAGAAACGCTTGCTACGTATTGTCCGATAGGCATACCAACCCACAGTGTCTAAAATTACCTCAATATCGGATATGTTGCATTCATATCTAGAAATATAAATAAATATCCATTAAAAATTTCACTATAATTTGTCAGAAAACAAGACGTGTGGCACTCGGAGACTGCCGCGGAAAGCTATTGCATAGCAGGCATGAGTAAGCAGACTGCGGGCGTAGAGGAGGATTACACCGATACAACCAATGCCACCTGGGTGCGAGTTGCTGAACTAAGAGCGTGATCAAAAAGTCATTAAAAGTTTTGCTATTCGTCGATAGATGGCAAGTATCACCGCTGTGCCGGTCAGAGTGGAGGTGTAAGGTTATTTTCGTTACGGAATTTCTGGATTCGGTCACCACGCTCAAGGCCCGTGATAGAAGCTATGCAATAGCTTAAAAATATTTCTGTAAGGTCATTGAACTCCACAAAAATGTTTTTGACAATATCTCTAAAACAAACAGGAAATACCCTTAAAAGTGAAGTAAAAGTTATCTGATATTTTTATACATCAGTTACGTAATCATTATTTTACTCTCTTTGTTCAAATCTGAGAAAAACTTATTTTGAGAAATGTAAATAAGTAAATAAAAAAATAATAACCTGGCCGTAGTCGCAGTTTCGTTTGCTATGAAAATTCTCTCACTTATATTATCTTTCGACTGTGAAAACTTTATATCGTTGTTGTTGAGGATCTCTAACCTCTATTGCGTTTCTTATGTTTTCTTAGATTTCTATGGAAATAGGGTTGGCAATAAAAGTAGGTAAGCAAAATTTTTATTTGTTCTGTTTTATGGAAGTAAAGAACGACATGAAAGAGTAGAAAATAATTGAGGGCGAGGGAAAATCATCACTCATATAGCAACAGCGCGACTCAACCAATCTTGATATTTCATATTTTAATTTATTTTGCTAACTCAGATTTTAATTATTTCATTGAAAATCAAAATAGCTAGATATTGACTTCTTGTTTTAACAGGTATAATTATATATAATTATTATTATTAGTATTAAAGAGCATGGGTCAAAGAATCCCGAGACTTATCAACTTAATATCTTGGGGGTTAATTATGTGCCCACCTTCTGGGAAGTCTACTGCTACTTGGTTAAGTGCTGGGCACTCACAGAGTATTTGTATTGCTGTTTCCTCTGCCTCCAAGCAAGCTCTAAAATCAGGCTCTTCTGCTAGGCTCATTCTGTTTAATTGTTTGTTGAGTCTGCAGTGTCCTGTTAACGCTCGGACTAAGATCCTGAGCTCTTTTCGTTGAATGTTCGTTACAATCGATGTAAATTTGGTGCAAAACCACATGACAAGTGTTTTAGCGTGCTGTAGGCCTATAGTTTTCAGCCGGTTGGACACGCTTTCTTGCCGGGTCCAAATCTTGAGCAAACTTCTAGAAGTGCTTCTGGCAATCCCACATACCGGTACAGGTCCTGTGGGGAGAGCGTTCTCGCCAGTTTGTCGGCAGCTTAATTTCCCTTAACACCTGTGTGTCCAGGAACCCATCCAAGAGTTACTTTGTTGTTTTCTACAAGCTTGTTTAAGAATAAGCACAATTAAAAAATTTCAAAGCTGCCTGACTATGTTTGAAACTAAATTATATAGAAGTTATGGCTAAACAAGTTATCAGATGGTCGTTACTTATTCAAAAAATAACACTCTGTTTATCAGACGTGACGATTCAGTCAGTAATTTCTGTATGAGTGGTGTAAACCAGCAACCTTTTAGCAGGCAAGGGCCATAAAGCGGTAAAATAAACTAGAGATGGACCATACTTGTGATATTAACCCTAGAAGTCAAATATACCTACGTATAATTTGTCACATGCCATAAAAATGAAAATGGGAGACAAGCGCGTTCTTAAGGTAATCCGTACTATACTCCGTAAATTAAACGGTCAACCGCAGATCGTTAATGCATTTATTTTGATATTTATAACATATTATAACTTATACCAAGTTATTAAGGACCCGGAAATCTTACGAACACCCGATGCGTATTTAGAAGTATTAAAAAATATCCAACGATTTAATAATTCTGATTGGACTAATGTCAGATATGCAGATGTCCAGAAATTATATAGCCATACTCCCGGGCTTACAGAACTTGACGCTAATGACGATGCGAAAAAATATGGTGCTTCACGTACTTTAGCTAATACTGAAAAGGCATTTGCAGCCTTATGTTTTGCACTTGTTAAATAAAATGATCAGTTACAAACAGATCTACGTTCTTTTTTTTTTAAATTGGTCTAAGGATACGAGTAATTTGATTCCTGACACCATATATGAAAAAATAACCGATATTTTTGTGAACGGTAGTTATGCTAAAATTTCAAACGATATTTTACAAATGATTTGCGGGCATCGAGCTGAATGCATTCAGCATAGAAGAGAAACTATTCTAACGGCTGTCGAGGATCCTCTTCACAAAAATATATTATGAAAAATGCCGCCACCGTGCTCGAATTTGTTCGAAGCTGTTCACCACATATAAAAAGGGGGGAGGGAGTAAATAAGGTATTTTGGCAGCTTTTCAGAGATTCTGACTTTCCGAGTCATTTTAGTGCAGGCCAACTGAGTCTTTTTTACGACCGTTAGAAAAAATGGACGCACCGGATTACATTCTAAAAATCATATCGGGTTATCGCATTCCTTTTATATAAAAAAACCCGCTCATATGCCCAATTTCGACACGCCTGCTGAGTGGACAGCTCATTCACCAAACATGGATCAGGTTATACTCAAAATACATACATACATACATATCTTCACGCCAAGTCCCTTACGGGGTAGGCAGAGAGTATCGAGTGCCAGACCTCACGATCCTGACAAACCTGTCTTGCTTCCTTCACATTCATAACCCTTTTCATACAAACATGCCGGTTTCGGAGACTCTTGACACCACCCTCGGATAATATCGGATGGATCTAATCGTGAAATGTGAGCCTTGGTCTCCCCGGGTACCTACACCCATCCACATTCGCATTGTATATCTGCTTTGTCAATCTTTCATCTGTCATTCTTTCCACATGACCGAACCAGCGGAGCATTTTAGCCCGGAGCCCTTTCGCATTTTAACTTATACTCAAAATGACGGCAGAAGACGTGTTATCTGTAATGATTGGTCCCACAGCTTTATATCACCAATGTTTCTGGTACCCAAGGGAGATGGGATGTTCAGACCCATATTCAAACTCAAAAATTTGAACCGATACGTCATCTCGACCTTCAAGTTGATAAACATGTACAAAATCTCCGATTTTCTTCAACGCGAGGATTGGATGATGAAAATAGACTTATCACAGACGTATTTTCATCTAAACGTGAAAAAAACTCACAGAAAGTTCTTACGCATACGCATATCGAGGTCATTTACTTCAAATGAAGAGCCTGCCCTTCCGGCTCAGTTCAGCCCCGAGGACTTTCGCATCCCTTAACAACTGGACAGCCCAGAAGCTCCGGAAGCAAGGCATCCTCGTGATTGTGTTCTTGGACGACTACCTATTCGCCAACTAGGATTGCGAAACGCTAAAGCAACATGTGAAACTCACAATCAGCATTTTGAAACACCTATAATGGACAATAAACAACAAAAAATCCATCACTCAATACCTGGGAATATTGTGGAAATGCAGAGAAAACTTAAAGTCCCTTCCACTAAAAAAGGTTTTGAAAATGGGGACATTGATCATTCGTATAATCAGCAAACGAAAATCAAGTTTAAAGGAATACCAAAGCATAATAGGAATGATGAACTTTGCCAGTTTCGTTATACCTCGTGGTAGGATAAATTACCGTCACCTTCAAAGGTTATGTATAAGAATGTTAAACCTGAAACCCATACTAAAAATGTTTATACTGGAAGCAGCTCAGATAGACTTCTCAAAGATCTCAAATTCGCATTTCATACCCAACACACTATATGGTGACAGACGCGTCGGATACCGCTTGGGGTGCCTACATAAACAACCTCTTCATTTCAGGTCAGTGGACAAAAGCAGAAAAAGACCTTCACTGCAATCAAAAAGAAATTCTTGCCATCTTTAGAGCCATACAACATAATGCTCCAAATTTATACAAAGCCACGTTGCACATTCAGTGCGACAACAAAACTGGAGTGGCTTATCTAAAAAACGAAGGCGATACAAAAGCCATAGCTACCTTAAAGCATGACTTACAGCATTTTAGGCATTGTAGACACTTACCAGATGCAGGCTTAAAACGTGGAATCAGACAGTTTATCTCGGCAATAGGAGCTTCCAGAATGGCATCTATTGCCTCGAGGGACAAACTCAATATTTTCCAAGTTGGGTACTCCAGTCATAGACCTGTTCGCCTCCCAGAAGGCTCATGTAGTCCCAAGGTACAGCACTCTGGACCACCACGACAGCAAAGCTGTGTTTCAGGACGCGTTCAGTCGAATATGGGATTATCAATTGGCATGGATTTTTCCACCTCCATTTCTGATACGTAAAGTGCTACGTGACCTGAACAAATGCAGAGGCATATTTTTAATAGTGGCCCCGAAATGGGAACAAGTCATTTGGTGACCAGGTTTAAAGAATCGAGCAATAGACCAGCCTTGGACAATCAGAAACCTAAATCAAGTGCTAGTGGATGCGTCGATCAACAAACCTCCTATCAAGATCAAAGAAATTAAACTCGTAGTTTGGAGATGTTCGGGTAGAGTGAGAAACTTAAAGACTGTATACATCAACAAAAAAGTTTGTTAATGAATAGCTGGCGTAAAACTACTGTGAAAACTGATAAACCGGTATGGGCGCGTTGGGTAAAATGGGCTGATGAGACGTTTTGGTGAGTTAGCCCAGCGGCTCAGATTTAGCTAGGTTTTTGGCACCTTCCTCAAAACGAAAATCATAAAGCAGTAGTTTCAACATGTAGTCCTGAATATACAGAACACTTGAGTGGGCACCCTTTAGTCAAACGAATTCTTAAATTGTTGTTGTTGTTGTTTGTTAAATCGTTGTTCAAGCCCAAAAACGCCAAATCTTCAGTTTGAGATATCAATTATGTTATTATATCTTATCTGTCGAATCAAAATCCTGAGGCCGTGAAGCTGTACGAAGGGTGTTACCGCTGTATTTGCTTTTTTCCTTGTTAATATTATTCTTCCGAAATCCTTACGTTCGATTGCAAAAGAAGAAATGAACGCCTGGAAAAAAGTGAGGAGCAAAAGCACGGATGTAAGGGGCCGCTATTTTTAATTCACTTGTTTTTTTGAATATCGTCCAGCGTGCACGGAAGTCGCAACTTTAAACAGTGAAATTTAAAATTAAACCAATCCGCCGCGTGTGCTTGTGCAAATTTTGAAGAAAGCAGTAAGAAGAAAGACAGGTCAGTCGAATTCCCTTATTTCCGCATCGAACCAACCTGATGACGTATGGTCTACCGCAAGTCTGTCTGATACAGACTTTTATTTTCTTAATTTCGCATACCGCTGTTCAATGGTGCATTTTTCTTTACGCATCAAAGGGTCTAAATATACAGCTTGCCTCTTACTTTTGTGTTCAAGGCGCAGAGTTCACGACTTGACCTTGTTGAGTTTAAATTCACAAGATTGTGAGATAGCCGATGATTACATTATTTTTTGGCCCTTGTTCGGTTCATAAACCGATTCTGCACATTATCGCCACTCAGGCTGGAAATTAATGATTAATAAAGAAAATAAGACTCAGTTCATTGAGTAAAAAGGTGATTTTACTTGGTAAAGAGAGAATAATGAAATCGGCAAGTGACTATTTATTTGTTACTGTTTGTGGAAAGCCTCGGTCATCTTCCCATAGCGTTATAGCAGGTTGGGTGAAAAAAGTAATAAAAGACGCTGGAATTGATGGTTCACCTTCAGTTTCAGATCTGCTGTAGCTTCAAAAAGCTGGTTTGATAATTATTCTTTAGACGAAATTATGTTTAGAGGCAATTGGAGATCACAAAGTACTTTTAAACGTTTTTACCGCAAATAAATTAAGAATGCAAAATCTTTAAATCTTATATCGCGTATTTTTGATAATGTTAAATATTAATAAAGCGATAATGACAATATTAGTTTGTATACAATATGCAACTTACAATATTATGTCGACTGTTTCTGTAAATGAACTCAAATATAAATTTATATAGTTAAATTAAATAGTAATTGATTTTTCTTATGAACATATTGCTTTTTGGAACCTTGATATTTTACTTTACTCTTAACTAACTTCATTAAAAAGATGTAATGTTATTACTGTCCTGTGACCCTACAGCTCATCAAGCACTAACATTGACGTCACTACCACCGCCAGGCGATATCAAACATGTCTCTCATGAGTTAATTAGGCTTCAAATTTACGGTCAAGTTATTTAATAGAGACGTTTTACCTAAAATTAAAAAGTTTATTAAATTACTTACTTATAAAAATTACTTAGTTTTTCTGTCTGGTGTCCACAAAGACTTCAATGAATCAAAAATGAAAGGCGATCAACTATCGCCCCTGCAGGTGGTGGTGGGGTGGAGAGACAAAGACGGCAATATAGGACAAAATATAGAGCGAAAAAGGGATGGAATACTGACTTCTCTCTCATGAGTTATTAGGCTTCAAATTTAGATAAGTAATTTAATAAACGTTTTAATTTTAGGTAAAACGTCTGTATTTTTTTTTTCATAACACACACGATCGAACTATTATTATTTATTTAATAGGAATAGGGTTTTGGCATTTACCTAACGAGTGCGGACCTCTTCCCTATTCCACACAATATGCTTTATGGAAGATTGCAACATGTTTTTTAATTACGACGAACTTAATAAATATTTAATAAAAATTTCGATGATATGAGATTTATGAAATTAAAAAAAATAACATTTGAAAACAATAACGTTATATATATATTGTTTTAATGTGCTTCTGTTTTGTCATGAAAATCTATTTCATGTCGTAACAATGTTGCAACACTACAAAACGACAAGAATATATTTTTATAGTTCTTCTAAAATCTAAACGTTCACTAAATAATAACATATATCCATTTTTTTTCTTTTCAAAAAAATGTTTAGTAAAATATGCTTTGCAATTATACTCGTAGTAATTTTGGTGGTTAAAAATATTTTATTTCAGTTATAAGCTAATAAGCATCTTCACGCCCATATCCCCGAAGAGGTAGACGGTGGCACAACCAGGGTACCCACGACTAGCCGAATCTTTCACATGACGTTCTTTCCCCATGACCGAACCAGTGGAGCATGCCATTTCGCATTTTAACACCAAAACTTTCTTTCAATCCCACTCTTTCTCGTTACGAACCGCATTTATCCTACTTTCATGCTTTTTCTGACATACCCAACTCTCGCTTCAATACAACAACGTTGGGATAGTAATTGGTCATTCAATTACTATCCACCACACGTAATACTAATATGTCACTCATGCAAGACAAAGTGAAAGTCAAAACGTCGTCGGAGACCCATGTTACGCAGAACGTCACTAAAGAAATAATCGTAACTTTACGTTATAAACGAAAGAAAAGAAAGAGAGAAAAAATATTTATTTGCGGAATATGAGTGTTACAAAGATGTTACAAAATTATTAAAGCGTTCCTATATATTATCATTGGATTCAGGCTTCGAGTAATACTATTTAATTGTTTGTTGTTCCTGACCATTTTTTATTTATTCATATTTTTAAATGAAGAAACACTTTTAGTGTTTTACGTATCACGTATAATTTATTATTTTATAAATAGCCTACCGGTTTCGCTTATGACATCATCATGTTTACAGCTATTTTATCAAGTAGATAAAACCACGACGTATTGGATAGAAAATGGAAATAAATCCAATCGATAAGATAAATAAGCTAATAAATCGGCGTACTATCTCGTATAAACTTAGGGGGCCGAATGTACCCCTACCATAGTTCTATTGTCACATGTTACACCGAGCTATCGCATTGTTAAATCGAAGGGCTCTTCACCCCTCACAAAAGTGAGTAATAAAATGAGTAGAGAAACTAGAGTCTTGGTATTATTATACTGAGGTAATAAAAAAGCAACTGACGCTAGATATCAAAGGTTCCGTTCATTCTTCTCCTTCTTTTATAAATATGGCTTTCAATTGTTTTTCACGAATTACTTAGCCAATGTCAGGTACGGGACCAGTTCTGTTTATTAAAACGTTAACATACGTGGGGTAACAGTTTGTATGAGTTGGTGATTTTGTTTAAACATTGGTTGCAACTTGCAGTGGAAGGGTTATCATTTAAATTAAACAATCCAGCCATTCTCCGGATGCAAACTCATTTTGTGTGCTTGTCTGATTTGTTCGAATATTATTGTACTAAAACAAAAATAGATAGATTGTAATTGATGCTGTCATAAGCGAAACCGGTAGGTTCTTTATAAAATAATAAGTTATAAGTGATACGTAAAACGGTACAAGTGTTTCTTCATTTAAAATATGAATGTTTGGAAGTCTTACTAAGCGCCAACGATGGTAAATATCAAATATACTTTTTATTTATTTCATGACATAAGCAATGAGCGGAAAATAACTGCAACGCGATGACTGACCATCCACTGACCACTGTTAACCTAAAAGCTGAACCTTCCAGGAACAAGCTTGAACTACGGAGTGTCGAGCTCCGGGCGGCGTTATGCTCTCCCTTGCTGCCAGGAGAGCCGTCTGCTTGTTTAAAATTTTATTAAATTTTATAATTAAAAAGCTCGGTGAAGTTGCAAAAAATCGCGAGATTAGCAACAAATTAGTCATTCAAAAAAAAAGTCTGCTTGTTTACTTCCTATCACCTTACCATGATTGATGCCATTTGATGCGTCAATAGAATAATCGCAATCGGCAAGATGGAGGGACCAAGTCTCAAAATGTAGATACAGGCACCAAAAAAATCTAGTGTTTGTTACTTTTCCTCAAAAAAAGTTACCTCATTGAAAGCATCATTTTCGGAATTGCTTTTTGTACTATTTCAGAAAAAAGCAAAGAAAACGAATTCGTTCGCCGATCGCGGCTTTCGTCCATTAGCAAAATGAGACTGAATGGTGCGGTATAAAGAAACGCAATTTAGGCGGCGCCCTCGCACCTCTTCTTCGCATACCTTGCATTGTCTGTAAGATTACCTAGGCCCAATTTCACCAATATCGCCTTAATCTGAGAATAGCTCTTTTGGGAAAATAAACATGTTATGGATGTCAAATAGTTATTGAAAAAATAAAATCAACTTGAAAAAAAATTTAGTGTAACATTTTTTCGTTATGCGTCACATTTTTCCGTTACGCGCCATCTTTGATGGCGTCTATGATAATAAAAGCCTTTTATTAAACTTTATCTAATTTAACTTTATTTAACCAATTTCTGTAAAGTTGCATATAGTAAATTATTTTTTGAAAAATAACGTCATAAAGAAGTTTCACTTCTCACGAGTGTACGCTAGTACACGCACACATTTTTTTTTCAATGTGAAATCGAGTAATTCCCTCTTGAACTATAGAATGTCGTTGAAATACTGTAAACAAATTAGTTTTAAAATTGTCCCAGCCTTTTGAAAGTTTTATGACATTCTGACCCCAACATCGCCTATCGGAACCAGTCTTGAATTTATGTCACCCAGATAACCATCTAATGCACTTAAAAGAGTTCAATAAAATCGGCTCAACTATTTATGAGTTATTCAATGACAAATAAAAGCGCCCTCTACCGCAGAAGTTCAGTTTTCCATCGTGTTGGCCCGGGTCCGCTGACTAAAATAGATCACCTGCCCCTATGCCAGGCACCTCGTAAGAGGCGAGCACAGGAAAAACAGGTAATTGTCAACAAGGTCTCTGGTGATTGAGTGGTGTGCAGCAACCTCCCTGGGTAGTTATCCACCGCCTTACCCATTCCTGCCGCTATAATGACAGTGTCACATTCCGATTCGGAGGGTAGGGAAGCCAGTAGATTTGCACAATAGGCCTTATATTCCGACCATAGGACAGCAACGCACCTGTAACAAGGTTATCTCTTGCCATTAAGAGAGCCGTGTGCTTGTTAGCTGACTTCTCACATGAAAAAGATAAAATTTACCAGAGGCCAACTCAAAAGTACACAGAGTAAGAAGTTTTTTATTGTTTCTGTCAGTGCTTAAATTTATCGATAAAATACATAAATACCTTTATATAATACCGGTACAAAACCGCTATCCTATTGGGGATAAATAAATAAAAATATCGAAAAAATAGATTTGCACATTAGTCCATCACTAGCTGTATGCAAACGAAAATGATAGCTTAAAAATCACATGTGTAAGACAGGGATAGAGTTTTGGCGCCATCGAGAGAAAAGATGGTCGAAGTTTTTTCATAATTATTGAATTTCGTGGTAATATTACATACATACATATCTTCACGCCAAATCCCTTACGTGGTAGGCAGAGAGTATCGAGTGCCAGACCTTACGATCCTGACAAACCTGTCTTGCTTCCTTCACATTCATAACCCTTTTCATACAAACACGCCGGTTTCGGATACTCTTGACACCACCCTCGGATAATATTCGATTGATCTGATCGTGAAATGTCAGCCTTGGTCTCCCCGGGTACCTACATCCATCCACATTCGCATTGTATATCTGCTTTGTCAATCTTTCATCTGTCATTCTTTCCACATGACCGAACCAGCGGAGCATGCCCTGTCGCATTTTAACATCAACACTTTCTTTCAATCCCACTCTTGTTAATATTGAGTGAAATTAGTCAATTTTGGTGGCATTTTGTACAATTTTGTTCAGTGAAAGTGCACAAATGAAATAATCATGAAAAAATTTGCGTATCGTATATTTCCTCGTTGCCGCCAAATCTGATTACATGAGCTTGTGTAAAAAGGCCACCGCTTTACCCAAGAGCCTGACATGACTTTTTGACGACTTATGACTGATGACTAATTACAATTGATATAAAATTTGATGCAAATTTCTATTTGACTAATGGCAAAATACTAACGAGATTGCCAAAACCTAAAGAAAGAAAGAAAGGGATACACGCATCTAACAATGACTGACCAGTAGGTATATGATGAACTCCGATAAACATCAAATGATTCAAAATGTAATTATGAATGTTATTATTTTTACTGAAAGTCATGTTTTTTGTGTAGTGTAATTTATACCAACTTACAAAATAATTTGTACCAACGGAAAATAGACAGCTACCTTTGATAAACGAAATCTTAAGTATTCGTCATCGCAACTGTTAAAATGATCTTATTTTTGTCTTTTAACCTTTAAATTCTTCGTCTTCACTATCACTGTCGGAAATATTTTTTTTCAAAAGAAGCATGATGTATTACACACCGTTGGTCACATTTCACAGCGGGTAGTCCACAGCTTACATTACATTACATTGCATTACATTAGGCACCCATTTTTATCCCTAGTATAAGGCCTTTCAAAATCGGCGGGATGACTCTTATCTCCAGTATAACTTCGTAATCTATGAATAAACAGTTGGTGCAATGTAAATATGGCTATCCAAGAGTAAATTGCAAATAATAAATAATTGGAAAAAAACTTATACCAGTTTGGTGAAATTGGGTCTTAGGGAGACAATGCTAGGTGTGTAGGTAATAGGTGAATGGCGGTAAAAACGAATGTTGTCGTGTGTAGTTATTCTTATTCGGAGGGATTCTGATTTTCAATTTGTTAATTTATTATTTAAAAAAACGCATGTGTAAGTTTTACAACTGTAAAGCGACTTGGAAACCTGGACCGATAAGCATTAGTGAGTTAACTAGGGATGGGCGTTGAATAAACGGACTAGTTGAATCAACCTTCTACGTAGAATGGACGTTTCGACGGTCCATCGTTTAACGACGGACTAGTCCATTAATTTGTAGACGGCTAATTTCTGTAGTCGACGTTCGTAACAAGTCGCGACGCAACGTTCGACGCGTCAACGTAGCCGTATAATATCAACGATCAACTTCATTCCGTCGATTGCTACGTTTCTTACGGCACACGGTCGCACGAATTTTAACTCTAATGGGCTACACAGTGCGGTGATATTTATATGTATGCACGCTGAATGCTCATGGACTGGTTGATTTATTTTAATTTTTGAAGGTTTATTGTTTACTTAACTATTTATTAGTAGACGACCCATTACGCGCTTGCAAAGTAAAAACTTTTTGCTTTATTAATATTTCAGACGTATGGAAAACTGCATGTAGGTAATTTCAATTAGATTTTTTTAATATTTTGGTAACCGAAATCAAAACGGAGGTTGACGCCTATATTTTTTATGCATGTTACCTTGTCGATTTTTCCGTTACTTGTAAACCAATTTAAAAAAAAAATTTTTTTTTATTTAAAGAATTGGTCCCATTGGTTTGATGCCAAATTGAATTGGTAAATACCTGATGCTGGATTCCCATGAAAATCAGTAAAAATCGACTATTTTTGTGTAAGTAAATACTTACACGACCTAATTGTCGGTTTTTTACTGCATTTAAGTGATTAACAAGTATTGTAGTTTACCCAAATACTACCTTATTCACAGTATGTGAAATAATGATATGATGTACCGTCGAGTCTAAGGTATATCCTATGTAAGCGTAGCGACTTCTACACAGAACACATGGTTGACACGTCAACTAGTCGACGATTTCAACTAGTTAATCGACTAGTCCATGAACAATATTAGACGGTCTAGTCTCGTCGACGAAAAATACGTTGACGACCCATCCCTAGTGTCAACCCTCAAAAAGCCAACTGATTTTTGTTGTTGTTTATTTAATTTGTCCCTTTCTGGGACAGGCTAACACCATTAGGCCATACTACCATGTCTTCCATATTAATCAATTATTTTTCATGTCATATATTTCCAGTTCTTTTCTTCAGTTTCTTTTATAATAGTCTTGAATAAAGCGGTGGTCTCCTTACTCAAGCTGATTTTTTTAGATTTGGCGGCAACATTTAAATACACGGTACACTAATTTCTTCGTAAATATTTCGCTTGTGCATTGTAACTGAACAAAATCGAGCGAATGCCTACTGTCATCACCTAATTTTAGTAATAACATACACGAAGTTCAATAATTACGAAAACACTACGACCATCTTCTTTCTGGATGGCGCTACAAATGAAAGCACAGCAACAAAAGTAAATGATAAAAATGTGGTTCTACGCTCGACAATCACATTAGCAAATTGAGGTCAAAAAGAAAGTGGTTGAAAAAAAAATTAAAAACATGATAAAAAAAGTAAAAATGAAAAACATGCGTTGCACTTTTTATGCTTCTGATTTTGATTTGATTAAATGTAAACTTACAAGTTTACAAAATATTTTCGTTCCACCATTACGTTGATTTATTGCCCTTAACTACTACCTCAATTAAAAATAATTTCTATTAATTTACTAGCAGCTTTATTAATGTAATTTTGATATAATCTGAAAGTTTTGAGTTTTAGCTGCTATAAAGTATTTACAATTGAAAAGAAGCTATTTCAAGGGGATAGAGCATTTTTCTAAGTTTGGATTATATGTCTTTACTCAATATATAATTACAACTAGATGTTATTTAGTTGCTTATTCTATTCTACATTTTTTGAACTCGAATACTATCGACCTGGTCTATTACAATATTCATGTATTTTAATCACTAACATAAAATAGCATGGCTTAGATAATGTTATTATCTATTATTTTCATCAATGTTGCTCGTAAGGTACCTATTCACGGTGATAAGATAAATTAACAGAATAATTTTTTGTCTGATATATGATATACACAATATAAATAGCATGACCTGTAGTCATACTATGCTATTTATTTCCGTTTATACTTTTTGGTTCATTTTGGTTAACGCTTTTTGTCCTTTCTTTTGTTGTAGGTATGATATACACAAGATTGCATTTTAAGTAGACTGTGATAACGGGCGTTGTTGGTTCTTGGAAGACTTCGATATAGTGGTGTGTGGTCGGTGTCTCTGCCGAGGGGGGTTATATTTATTTATTGTACATATTACGTAATTCGAAAGTAATGTATTAGTGTGCGGTGATCTGAATTGCGGCAAGCATGCATGATTCGCTTTAGTGTGGAACGTCGGAGATGAGTGACCGAGCTGTGGTGACAGGGATTGTCGAAACGGGCGTGGGGACTGAAGCTGCGGCGCGGCGGGGGCGACCAGGAGGCGGGCGGTAGCGCGCCGGAGCTGCGTGAGCCGCTGCGGGACGTGGCTGCCGTGGCCGGTGGTGTGGCGCACTTCACCTGCTGCGCAGCCGCTGCGCGCACCGCCCTCTGGCGCAAAACTGCGCCTGAGACGCGAGCGCTGCGTGCTGCCGGCCGTTTCGCCGTGTCGCTGGCGGACGGGGTCGCCTCGCTGACCATCCATGCGGTGCGCGGCTCCGATGCGGGGGTCTATGGCTGCCTGTTGTCAAACGAGGCAGGTGCAGTTCAGACATGTGCCCGGCTCACGGTGGAGGGTGGCGCAGTGGGTGGGCCGCCGACGGTTCGTGCCCACCCTGGCGGCGGGCTGCTGGTGCAATGGGACGAACCCGATGGCCGACACCTGGAGTATTGCCGCGTTGGGGAGGGTGAATGGCGTCGCGCCACCGAGTCACCGGCGGCCGTGCACACACTCGCGCTCGAAGACCTGCCTCCTGGCCAGTACAGCTTCCGGCTGGCGAGTGTGGCGGGCGCTGTGGGGCCCGCGTCTGTGGCCGCCCCTTGCGGTCCTGCGGCGGCATGGCAGCGGGAGCAGTTCGCACGCCGGTACACTGTGGAGGGAGAGATCGGACGCGGTCGCACGGCTAGAGTGTTCACCGCACGCGATACCGGCACAGGACAAAAAGTTGCATTGAAACAGGTTCGTAAATTGTGATTTTATAAGACGGTTGTATTTTATTCTCAAACACGCAAATTCGATGAAAGCTTGTTACAACCTACTTAAAAATTGGGTTTGTTGGTTTTTAAAATGTGGAATGAATGAAAAATGCGCATCATGGTCATAGGTAACCGCGAAGGCGACCTAGGTTGACATTCCACGAGCAATGACACTGATGTTATTCGTGGTGTCAGGAATCTGTGAAACCAGCGTGTCTGTATAAATAGGGTAATGAATGTTTAGGAACCAGGACTGTTGGCAGTCTCTCACTCGACCATGTTGTTCGAGTCACTTGAACACCATCATAAGTTAGCCAACGTTGTGTTTTACACACGCTACGCTACAAGTTGAATTGTTGCACTTTCGGACAGCATACACGCAAGTGGTGCTCATAGCATAATATCATAAAGCAATCGTTTCTCCTAACATATCACTAAATAATTATTATCAAATTATCAAAATAAAATATGCGTCTTCTCATATTGGTGTAGTTTTCATGTCGGTACCGTCCCCTTCACCTAAAGTACTTGGCGTGAAGATATATTGTATTTGTAAGACGCACACGTTGTCAGTTACGGATCAGATACGGAAATATTTAGTTTTGCGCTCGCTGCCCTCATAAGCAAAAGTGACATTTGGTTTAAAAGTGTTGGTTTAAAAATGAGAAAGGGCATGCTCCGTTGGTTCTGTCAGGTACACCGCGAGGGTGAATGGATGTCGGTACCTAAGGAGACGTAGATTCACATTCCACTACCAAATCGCTCGGTTTTTATCCGAGGCTATTTGTCAGTATACACATATTTAGTAACGCGTTTTGTCCGTGTGTTAATAATTAATCTCAATATAGATATTAAAGGCGTATGTTTAATTAACGACTGTCATGATGTTGGTGACGAGTTTTTCACCCCTGACGCAAAAAGAGGAGTGTTATAACTTTGACGTGTCTGTGTGTGTATCAGTTTGTGGCATCATAACTTTTGAACGAATACACCAATTTCGATGTAGATTTTTTGTGTAAAAGGTGACGTGATCGAAATTGTTTTGGCTACATTACATAAAAGTTTCATTGGGGTTATTGAATAGTTTAGTTGCAGTGTTATAATAAAGTTTCTGTTGCTATTTTAACTGTGCAACTGTTTTTAGTCCTTTACGTAAAATAAATAAATAATATCCCGAGTCACACGGTTGTGTCGTACAATCGTTTCTCCGTGTCGACTCTCTCTTAAAGTTTAGTCTACGACGGCCGAAGACCCGTTTTTTATTTTTATGCTGGCATGACATATTGTACATCACATGATTCTCTGCACAGCAGTACACAGTACCAGTTGACGCAACTGCGGAATCATTGTAGTTGTATCTAATATTTATTTAATAGATCAGATCAGATGTACCCTAAATTAACTTATTACTTACTTCTGATAAAAACCTATTTAACACTCTGACCATCTTTTAAGCGATTATTATCGCTTAATAGATGGTCCGTCACATGTATAAAAGATAGCTTCATAGCTATCCTATCTATCGATGTCTGTTAATGGTTTCGTGTAGAATGTAGTGGGTTATCTGTCCTGTCCCTATACTTTGCATTATCCCTATTGCATCAGTGCTTAGCACTGTCGTGTACTGAATTTGAGGCTAGGTTGACCTGTAAGCTTAATGATATCTCCACCGATGATTAAAAGGCGCCAATGATTTACGTATGTAACAAACATTACGTATGTATAGAACATAGTTGTCGCACATTTTTAGCAACAATATCTAGTAGATTAATAAAAGTAGCGCGTCTACGCATGTAGTGAGTGTAGGCGGTGATTGTGGGCTTCAGGTAGGCGCGGGCAGGGGCGGAGACGCGGCGCGAGAGTTCCGCATTCTGTCCGGGGGAGCGGGTGCGCACGCTGGCGTGGTGCGCGCGTTGGCGCTATTCGCGGAAGTACCGCGCGCTGGCGCCAGCACGCTAGTACTGGAGCTGGTGCATGGCGGGGCTGTACTAGAGTGGGCGGCCAACACACCCGCCGCGCACACCCAGCGACAGGCCGCTCGCCTCGTGCGGCAGCTGCTGACCGCGCTAGCCTGGCTACACGACCACCATGTCGCGCACCTCGACGTTCGGGTACGCACTAATGTGTTACACAATAGTAATATTTACGCCCACACACGCAACAATATAAGAAGTACCTATTGTTTTAAGGAAATACGTCACTAGGGCAATTTGAGAGACCGATAAATATATGATCTTTGCGCTCTTTTTTTATTTTTCAACATGTGTATGATATTTTTTAGCGGAACAAAAGTTACAATGTCCGTCGAGAAAGCAGAACATTGTCTTTTCTATTTTACACCATATTGATTACTGTAGTCGCCTCTGTGGTCTAGCGATCTGGGTGTTGGACTTGACTGCATGAGGTCCTGGGTTCGAATCCCGGGTCGGCCAACATAAAGAAAATTGGATTTTTTTAAATTTCTAATTAAAAAAAATGTTGGTCGGGATTGGAAATGTGCCCGGTTGGCGATAGGCTTGCCACCTATCACATTGTGGGACTTAGTGTCTTCGGCTAGTCGTGGGTGCCTTGGCTGTACCTCTGCCTACCTCTTCGGGGATATGGGCGTGAAGATACTACTTTATTACTGTAATATGTGCTAGGTCGTTTATTACGAGGGTGGATCCAAAAGTTCTAAGCCCGACCAAGAAAATGAAAGAAAAGTGGGTCTAAATTTATTTTTATTTTTCGACATAGTCTCCATCTAGCTCAACACACTTCTTCCACCTGACCTGCAACTTGTTTATCCCCTCGAAAAAAAAAAGATTTCGGAAGGTCGGCGAAATAGTCGTTTACTACGACTATCACCTCATCTTTGGTCGAAAATTTCGAGCCACCCAAATGTTTTTTTAAATTTGGAAATAAATGATAAACCGAGGGGGCTAAATCCGGCGAATAAGGTGGGTGGGGCAGCAATTCGTAGCCACAATCATGGATTACAGACCTTGTTTCAACCGAAGTGTAAACACGTGCATTGTCTTGATGAAACAAAACTTTCTTACGCAACATTCCCGGCCTTTTTTCTTTTATTTCTTCCCGGAGTCTTCGTAAAAGGTTACAATAATAACTAGAATTTATAGTTTGACCTCTCGGTAAATAATCTACAAAAATAATGCCCTTCGCATCCCAAAAAACAGAAGCCATGACTTTGTTAGTCGACGAAACGACCTTAGCCTTTTTCGGTGTAGGAGAGTCTGATCTTTTCCACTGTTTGGATTGTTGCTTTGACTCAGGAGTATGGTGGTGAACCCAGCTTTCATCCATGGTAACAAATCTAGACAAAAAGTCCTCGGGATCAGTCTCAAAAAGTTCCAAACAGTCTCGCGAAATTGTGTAACGAACTCGTTTTTGTTCAGCTGAAAGCAACCTCGGGACCCAGCGAGCAGAAACCTTATGGAACCCGAACTCCTCCGTTATTATATGTTGCACCCGGCCATAACTAATGTTTGTTATCTCAGCAATCTCACCAATGGTCAAACGTCGGTCACCCAGTACGAGATCACAAATTTTATCGATGTCTTCTTTCGTGATAGAGGATGTTGGCCTTCCACTCCTAGGATCATCTTTAATGCTCTCACGACCGCGCTTAAACACAGCTACCCACTTCTTGACACGATGGAGCAGACTCCCCCAAAGTGCTCACCATATCTTGATGGATGTCTTTTGGTGATAGGCCTTTTTTATTGAGGTACTTAATGACTGCACGGTGTTCAATTTTTTCCATTATTGAAAATTGCGTCAGATTGCTTCAAACAAATAATCACAGAAAATTTATATTGTGCAGTATCGGAATGAAACTGCGCACAATAAATCAATATGACACATACTAACAAATGACGGTAGATTTTAAAAAGATATCATAGCTCCATGTAGGCTAGGCCACGAACTTTTGGATCCACCCTCGTATATTATATACAAAATAATAATACCCCATTGGTACTTTGAGCTGTGCTGCGTCGCGTCGTCGCAATGGAACAATATATTGTATGCAAGCTGTAGCTGCTTCTCAGTTCAGCTTTAACAGTAGATGTATAAAAACGTGTTCTTTTGTTGCTTTTTTAAACCAACTATATGAGGAAATCTGTATTAATATCCTCATGGTAAAATAAAAAAAATCGTACTGCTCGTCTAGCTTCGTTCTCTAGCAGTGGATCACCGCTTAACAACGCAACGCATCACCGCTTCTTCTCTTGTCCTTTAATAAAAATATATGGAAAACGACTAACAATGAGGTTGCGACAACACAACGCACTAACGTGATGTCGCCCTTATATATTATTATCGGTGTATGAGTGTATTAATGTTATAAACCCAACATCACAGTCATAAATCTGAAGTATAGGTGTGTGGCTCATGCAAAATTATTTTTATTGGCGTTGATAGGGCTCTTTAGACGTTGAGATCAGTTATAGTTAGAAAAACTCACACTCTCCATGGGATGATTCTTCAATTCAAATTAAGAACCAATTTTAACAACCGTATACATACCGATTAGTAACAAAAATATGTATCATCAGCAAAACTACAGGAGGTCTATCTCTACTAGTAGCTTTTTAAACAAACAAACAAATTATTTATTATGTGGAATATGTATTGCAACGATGTTGCTACTTTATATAAGCATTCCAACATATTGTG
Organism: Calephelis virginiensis; assembly: GCA_002245475.1. NCBI lineage: Eukaryota > Metazoa > Arthropoda > Insecta > Lepidoptera > Riodinidae > Calephelis > Calephelis virginiensis. The sequence goes on from NJDC01003708.1 coordinate 183,638, forward strand.
GTGTGCAAATTTTTGCACTTTGGGTTGTTTTTATTAAAAGTTTAATTAATGTTTAAAAACAATTTTAAAATGTAAATAAATGTAAAAAAAAACATTTCTAAACCTAATCACTTAGGTTCAAAGAGTTTATAATCACTATGTTCTAAAAGATGGCAATATCTATATTTCATTCAGCTCTGAAATAATAACAACGAATAAAATTTATTCTGGTATCTATTTTAGTTTTTCTATGTAATAGTATCGTTGACTAACACCCATAACATAGGCATATCATTTGCTTACTTTGGGGTTAGTTTCAATTTGTGTAACTTGTGCAGGGATATTTATTTATTATTATTAATTTTATTTATGTATTGAACTATAACTTATTGTACTATTTGTCTAAACAAAGACGACTTAAATGGCAGCATATCTTTAAATACACACAACGAATGACGTGTAAAATAATCATAGATAACTAGTTTGATTCTGCAAAATAAATAGCTTATTCAAAAGATAATGTATTTATGTGCTATTTTGAATAATTTATTTTCTAGTTTTGTGGAAAACTAATATGATTTTTGCCTTGTAAGTCGTAGGCCCACGCGTTCGCTTCGCTATCTTGAGATCTACTACAAAGAGTATATAATCACTACGTTCTAAGAGACGGAAATACCTATATTTCGTTCAGCTCTGAAATAAACGGCAAATAACACCAACCACACAATAATGTAGCGTAACCATAAACTGTACAATGTTGGCCCCACTGACAAGCTGTCATAATTGACATTGGATAGTGATGGGACAAGTCAATAATTATTTACGACATATGTTAGTGGTGTGCTTTTTTTTCGATAAAAATAGCCCCCACAGCTCAGTATTGTTAAATTTCCAATTTCAAAATATTACAACCAGATTTACTGGTACAAGCATGACTTAATAAAGATAATAAATAAAAGCCGATTTTTTGATTACATGTTTAATAATTAACACTAGAATTTTACCATTTTCTGCAGAATGTTATTTGTCATAATTACAAAATTTCACAAGTACCACTGCACCAAGTACCTTACGATACACGCAAACCTAAATTTTACGACGTAAACCTTACAACTTTTATCGTTTATCGACGAGGCACAAATGTGTTGGATCAGGTTTGAACGATGAGTAACATAGTACTGTAACTCTGAGTCTGAGTTTCATTAATTTTGCTATTTGTGTACAGGGCGTTCAACAGATATTATGCATTACATTACATTGACATTCATTTTGCAAAAACACGAAAATCTTAATCTTCTTAAAACTAAAAATACACTACGTTAATGCCGTTAAAATGTCCAATGATTTACTTAAAATCTAAAAACAGTAAAATTAATAACTGAACACTAATTTGAAAACGCAGATTAAAGAAGTAAAACTTTTAAAACAAATTCATCTCAACAACGCGTTTCTCAACAACAAAGATGAAAAATTTATATTTTAACAGTGGGTGGTTGTCAGTTGCCTCATAAAATATATTGCCAATCGAACGGCACAAAAATGGTTGCTGTCAGGTTGGTATTTGTGACCGGTTGAAACAAATTTAAAATTAACATTCAAATTATAACCTATTGCAATAAAGTTTAAAACGGATTGCACATTGCAATAAAGTTTGTTGATGTTCCATAATGTCCACCCACTGGTTAGGTTCAACAGCAAAACAGGTTCCTTGGTAACTAAGATTATTGTAATTATTAACATTACTACTGACATTTTTTTATTAATACAAATGTAATAATTAATATTGCTAATATTTTTAAGTTTATACAATATATATATATTATAAAATTGAACTGAATATAATTAAAGACATCATGGTTGTTAAAGATTTTGCTTCCCCATTTCAAATGCTTGGATCTAATTATTAATATACTTACAAAATTTTAAATAATATTTATCGAATATTTGCACATCACATTGTGGTGGAATATGCCGTTGTGTTAAATATTGTAACGCGCGTACATAAGTACTTATAATTAAATAAATATTACCGTGTGTGTTTGTGTGTGTGTGTGTGTATGTGTGTGTGTAATTTGTAATTAAAAATGTGCTGAAAGTGTTTTTTGAACAAAAAAAGATTTTTTGTGTGACTGTTGTGTGACTGTTGTGTGACAGTTGTGGTGAGAGGTTAATCGAGTGCGGATGCATTTCCGTTCAAAGGAACGATGTAATTCCTATATTTGGAACCGTTACCAGCAAGCGGGCAGGTTAGTTTGTATGTATCATCACTATCATGTATTATTTTCATCATGTTTTGTAGCCGGAGAACATCCTGGTGGATCTGAGCGGCACCGAGCCCCAGGTGAAGCTGATAGATCTAGGCTCGGCGCTCGAAGTGGGCGAGGGGAATGGCGCTGCGAGTTGCGGCGCTGGGGAAGTGCTACCGCCTGCGCCGGCGCAGCTTGAGTTCGCACCGCCCGAGTGCGTCCTGGGACGCCCGCCTGCCACAGCTTGGGACGCCTGGGCCGCTGGCGTCTTTCTTTACGTCTTTCTCACCGGTGTTAGTATGCAACGTATATGGACAATGTTAAAAAAAAACAAAAAAATCTTTATTCAACTATTGCCATAAAGCCGGAGTTCCCAGTGCCAGTGTTTTTTTATTTCACGGAACCCAGGTTGTAGCGGGAAGTCTTCTAAGTGTATATGAGACGTGGACCCCCACCGTGGACACAATAAAGTACGTGCCCGGGAACCTGACAACCTCCGTCGCCAACCTTGTCGAAGTAGAACCTTGTCGCCACCACGAAGCGCACCAAATTACATACGCCGTACTTTACGCCTCTACACAAAAACATTCTCAGTTTCGAATTACAACGAAAAATTTGTAACGGTGAGGCCAAATTGGACAGTACAAATAAATTGGAGATTTACAAACTTCAGTATTCAGAAAGCAACGGAATAATTCAAACATCAGAAACAGAATCAGATTTAATATTTTGTAACAATTACAGATCACAAAACACAATAATGATTCCGTGACATTCTTGAGTGAACAAATAAATGTATCGAATTCCCCTTTATTACTTATTTTTAACAACAATTGATTCACACAGATATCTGCAATGGATTTGTAAAACTTTTACGAATTATACTGGGACGTTTGGTTTATATAACAAGATCGCAGCGGCCGACGTCAAATATCATCCCCGCTATTTAAAGCATCAGAGTTGCTGTATATTCCAGTCATAAAAATCGAAGCCTGGCGGAGCAAAAAGGACCCTTCAAAATGTTATCGTTGCCAGTAGTTTCGGCACTCAAGCTACTATTACCATTGCCTGCAGCGCTCCGTGTGAAGCGGGGGAGCTACGCACGGCTAGGTTTTGGCTAGGGAGTGCCCAAGACCACTGCGCTGGGGATCACTTGGCCAATGACATCTTCTGCCCAATTTTCCAAAAGGAATATGCCCACAGAAATGCAGGCACCGTGCATCTCACAGTTGGGCACTAACTGGTGGCCCCTTCAGTGACAGTTACGACTCAACTGCCTAATGACCCCATCGAAACATCCTTTTTCTTGAGCCTCTTCCATAACTAAACGGACGAGGCAAACTAAACGGAGGATCTTCTCTGAACGCCATTTCCTACTTTACCCGGCTGTCGATGGTGAACTTGTTGCAACAGTAATGAAGTACTTTGTTGATCACTTGTCACAGCCGCTAAAGTCTGGTGAGGTTTTCTCACCGAACTCTGTTCGACGAGAAATTATGAAATTCAAGCCATACAAGGCCCTGGATGTGAATTACGAACCAGGTACTGCGCCCCTTGCTGTACCGTACGGTAGCAACAATGACGCACTTGTACAATTCCCCGGATTATCATGCTGTCTAAACAAGGTTATTTCTCGATTCCTCCAGCTCTAAGCCTGTAACAGCGTTGCTAGCGATGTCCAAGGTATTCGAGAATCTCGTTGTTTAGACATCTTCGCTAATACTTTCATCTCCGCACGGAGCAGTTTGGGCTTAGAGCTGAGCACAGTACTAACTTTCAGCTGTCCAGGGTACTGCACAATTTGACTGCGGAGTTTGACAAGCGCGAGCAGTTTATGGCGCTTTTCCTGGACCGAGAGAAGGCCGTTCACCGTGTTTAGCGCTGTTATAGATAGAGAAGACAAATATAGTACAGCGGTTTTCTGGTAGTGTACGAAACGGAGACTGACTGGGTATTGCTATGAGAATGGAAGGATGAGGATGAGGATGGCAGAGGACTGAAATAAGCCTTTTAGTCCACAGTCAAGGGTTATTACAGCACGAGGGCTTTCTGGTCAAGATAGCCCACAACCACACTCCTCTCAGACGAATCATTGTGGTGTTAGCGTCCTTTCTCAAACACGGCCTATTTCGAGTAGTCCTGGAAGAAGCTCATTCTATCGAGCGTACGATTGCCGCTGAAGTGCGTCAAAGTTACCCGCGTTTTCTCATGGTTGACGCACTTGTGCTGAAGGGCTGCACGTAGGTATAATGTCGACTTCGCGGCCTAGTTCTCCGTGTATATTACACACGGTCGGCAAAGCCTATGCCAATCCCGACCTTCTTCGTGACTGGCCTGGGATGTGTTGGCTGGCAGTGAACGTGAGTAACACCCAGGCGAAACAGAGACCTACCGCTGCTCATACTTGGTTTTCAAGAGACAGAGTGATCCCGTAGAATAAAACACCTAGCAATAACTATTGAAACCTAACTGAACATGAAAGTTCACTTAAGGGAGGCGATTGGGAAAGCGCGCTGATGTAACTGGTGCAACCTGATTGCCAATGGACACAAGAAAAATCTTTAAAATTTCTAAAAAGTTACCATAACAAGAATAGGAGATGCACCACGCTATGTCAGAAATAGTGTAATTCAGAGACTTGCGGATAAACACCTTCGTTACGCAACTCAAGATCGTGTTCGAACCCGTCAATCAGTAGGCGCATCCGTACATCACAGACATCGCCCCCTGGCATGGGTGTCCTCTCGACGCGAAGCCATACCCTCGTAATCTCTCGCACACTTAACGCTAGCACCTCTCCACCCCACCGCCCCTGCTACGTAACCCTGCTGCCCTCCGTTCGCCAATCGCTCCTACTGGGCTTCCGTTAAGGTAAGCATGGTAAGGCTGATTGTATGTGGTGGCGAAAAACAAGGGGGCGGGGTGGGATGTAGGCAACACAAACCAGATAAGACCACGGGAAGAAATCCCCACCAAGTGAACTAACTGGCTGTGGTTACAGCCAGCGGCTGAAACCCGAGGCAAGGGGCCATCGCCCTGATACCTTTCTTCAAACACCATCCGGGGGTATGCGACAATTAGGAGCTCAACAACTAACTCGTATTTCGTCGTTGTGTCGCTTATACGGTACGGTCTATTTCTTAAGGATGCCTCGATGCCGAGACGAAACATACGTCGAGTACGAGTTGATGTGCTTTGTAGTGATTTTTTCGATTAGTTTGGGGACAGACGTGACAATTTTATAATCTATAGCCGCACGTAAAACTGATTTCTGGCGTGGCGACACGTCGCCACGCTATATGATCGTATATAAATATATACAGTCTATATCCAGTAGTGAATTTAAAATAAATTCGTAAATTTTGTATTTAATTTAAATAAATATTTATTTATTAAATAGTCATTGTTATCTGGAAAAAATAGTAATATTTAATTTTATCATTATTACATATTTAGTTCCTATTACAATTTGTTCTTTTCTGAATATTACTTTTACAAAATAATGTCGATATTTCACATCTGCCAGGCGTCCCGTGACGGCTCACATTTTATTTCATAGCTTGTTTTTAGTAAATCGTCTTCCTCGTCCAGTCCAATCTTCTACATTTTCAGAAAACATTTGCATATATAATAACCTATACCAAATGTTGAAGTTCATAGTCTCTTAACTTGTCTTGTATTATTTTAGTTTCAAAATCAATTTATTCTCTTTTTACCTTTTTTATCTGTACCTGTATATAGGAATGGAAAGAATCCTGAAAAAGTGCGTTAGTCCTTTTAAATGTTCCCGCCAAATGCGAAGAAAATACGTAAGCACTTCGTTATAAAAAAAATAAGAATCAAAGCCAGTAAAAAGTTATGCGTTATCTAATGTTATAAAAAAACGCAAATAAACGTGTCGCATTTAAAAATCTACTCTTTTTTGGTAATAATCGTAAAAAACACTGAAAGATAAATGTAACAGTCTGATGGTACGGGGGGGGGGTAACCATTGTGTTGTTATTATATAAGCATATAGTGTGCGTTACGTACTGCAGCTGTCGCCGTTCCTGGACGAGTGCGTCGAGGAGACGACGGCGAACATCATCAAGTGCGACTACTGCTTTCCAGCTGAGCACTGGGCCGGTGTCGACGAGCGCGCCTGCGCCCTCATCCGCCGCCTGCTGGAGCCCGCGCCCGCACTGCGTCTGGCGCCTGCCGATGCGCTGCGCGACTCCTGGTTCGATGAGGTGATGTTGCTCGTCCGCCACTCCTACCAACACACATACGTGCGCGCACACACTCACACACACTCTATTAATAATCAGAATTTACACTTCTCAAGTGAAAGGTCAGTGACAAGCACATGGCTCTAGTAATGATAAGAGATGGCTGACGATAGGTTTGCCATCCATCCCACTGTGGAACTTAACTGTCTGCGGTAAATCGTGAGTGTTCTGGTTGTATCTCTGCCTTCCGCTTCAAGGACATTAGCGTGAAGATACTTAAATGTCATAGACGTTGTAGGTACGACGCTGTCGTGTAGGGCTATAGTGCCTCTATGAGGTTACCGCTTAATTTACCTTTAGGTCCGCTATATTACACAATCATTATTGCAGCAGAAATAAGCAAGTCGTTGAATAGCTAGCTACTCGGGCAAACTGCTGCATAGCAGTCTACTACCAGTGGAAAGGCAGATGGCGTAGTTTACACAGAAGTCCTATTTGTACCAACGTAGGGTCAAGCGTCAATATACACTTGTGGCAATATATTTTAATTAGTAATGTGTAAGCAAGAAACGCATGCCTTGCTCGGTCCCCGACGGGCCAGACGTTTGTGCGAAGTCTGTAGTCCCGGGTCTGGCTGCTGATTATGTTTATTTCTGTGTTTATTTAAGTATTACTACGTATCAGTATCGTTCACTAACACTTATGAAACAAACACTTTGGGGTACAATCGATTTGTGTAGTTGTCCCACGGATATTTATCAATATTACTACATAACTAAAAGGTGTATGTACGTATGTGCAGGCGGAGGACGCGGCGCTGCCGGTGTGCCAGCTGAAGCGGTTCCTGGAGCGGCGGCGGCCGGCGGGCGGCGCGCGGGCGCCCCGTCGCGACGACAACGACACCTGACCGCACTCGCTCTAGTACTGCCGCCTCCCACCGACCACTCAGTTGTTCATCAGAAGGGGCTCGACCAAAATATTCCTAAGCCACGTACTATCTAGCTACGTAACCATCTTAAAAGTAAAGATTTTGACGTATTGAGCGAGGTTGACCACGTATGCATCCGAGTGCGTTGCTCCAAAACTTACCCCATGTTCAGAGACACGTCTAAGTAATCTTATTGTATAGAAATAAATAACATTTTACGATGAAGACCAGAGGATTCTAGTGAGAAGTCTAAGCTCCAACTCTCTCTATTCTCGGTGTACGTCATCTGGCGTCATTTCATTACGTTCTGAGTGAGCCACAAGATCTCTTCGCCATAAGAGCGTAGGGAGAGGTGGGAAGGTCACATCCTACAAGAACCGTCTGGTCTCGACTGACCAAATCATGCATTGTTATTGTTCTGTTAGAACCATTTATTGCTCGCTTGAAATGTAACAAAATATTTTATCTCATTGAAAATATAAAGATGAAAGCAAATAACATACGATAAGGTCGGGTGCTACTTATGTATATATTAACGTGACTTTGGCAACATTAATTAATAATTAAGAAAGTCACTGTATCGCTTCACTTCAAGTCGAAGACGTCCGAAAGTAATATTTAATAACTAATGTTATTTTGCGTCGTAACAGATGTCGAAACCACTCGCCAGTGGGTTCCAATGTAATACTTCACTTATTATTTGTTTTGCTGAATTGACTTTTGCAATTGTTTGTTTATTATTACAATGACAACTATGAAGTGAAATAATTAAATAAAAGGAAACTATCCGAGAAATGGGATGTAGCCGGCGGTGGGCTCGTCTCGGTGCGCTAGGTGCACTATCGGCTCGCTACGATATCCAGTAACCGACCTACTGCAGGAGTAGCTATAAACCCTACCATGTTTCACCTACTTATGACGTTAATGGGTAACACGGTTATAGTGAGGAATGGTATTCGTAGAAGACTAAACAGAATAGATATACCCCTGTAGGTGGGCAGCGAGGTGCGACACACAAACGTATTCGTAGTCTTCATCTTTATTCATTTTTAACTAAAATGGAAATAATTTATTTGACAAATATTTGTGATAGAAGTGGTTACAAATACCATGGCGTCCCGCTCGACGGTCGAACGAGTTTGACCTCTAACGTAACGCTAATATGCGGATACATTTCTGTGCTCGTCACTGCCGACGTGTCGTGTGTGGACCTTTGGACTTGTCTAATGGGGGAATGCACTAGATCCGTCTTATTAATTAACTTAGCCTAAAGTAAGAGTAAAGTTAAATGTAATAATGACCATAATACCAGGCTGAACCTTGCAATACTTTAATCCATGTTTATAAATAAGACCGTAAGTGTCCTGCGGTGTCACCCTCGTTGAGCCCCCAAAAGAATCCCGTATTAGGAACATTTTGACTCTTGGTCATAATACTATGTGTGCCTACTACCTATCTACTATTCTCAATGTTGTAACAAACATCCATCCACGCATTCATTCTCACAAACTTTCACGTCCTTATCAATTATCTAAAACAAAATGAGATTACAATGTGTGATCCGCGTCGCAAGTCGAGATAGAACATGGGACCGACGCGTCAACTGGCCGACATATTCAACAGGAACGAGCGACATGAGACGGTTTGATGTCGTTCATCTGTTACCGGAACGTTTTATGGGTTCACATGGCACTGGCGAAAGGAGTAACTAGTTATGTATTATCCTATTAATATTATAAATGCGAAAGTTTGTATGTTTGTTTGTTACTCCTTCACGCAAAAACTGCTGAACCGATATATTTTAATGAAATTTGGCACCCACAAAGAGGGTAACTTGGATTAACACACAGGATAGTTTTTATCTCGAAAAGATGTTCCTGTTCCTTCCATTAACCACGGGGCAATGCAGCGGACAACAGCCAGTAATGTAATAAATTGTAATTTAATTATTTAACAAATCAAATCTTATATCGAATTTTATATCGATCTTTCATTGGAAGGTTCATAGCAATGCCACGAGTAGAATGTGCGTGTGCCATGCGAGTGTTTTATGTAGTATGTCGGTTTCCGAGCTCCTCCTGTGCCTGATCGGTTCTATGGCAACGTGCGTTTAAGTCCGTGCACACTAGCGCCAGAGGTCCGTTAGCCTTAGGTTCCATTTCATTTCCTGGTGGCTCGCATTAGATTTGGAATAGGTACCAAAAATACGCTTCATGAAAGTTATATTGTATGGTTTAGCAAAGTATTAAAAAAACACTGCATCATAAAGTAGTCTGGCGGTTCGGACTGGAACTGTAGTCTGTAGGGTTGGTGCGGACTCGACTCCTGCGCATTTGGCATTACTGCTGCTCTCGCGTGGAACTACCATCACTGACGCCAGACTAGTACAATACATACAGTAGTGAAATACCCCAATATAAATTACTTGGGCAGCAGCTAACAAGTAATCTTGTTATTCTGATGTGACAAAATTGTAATTTCACGTACAGCAAAACAAAACTGTTTAATATAGCATTAATATTGCCTACATAACTACAAGCGAAATGGTCTATAAATATTTTTATCATCATCCGGGCACGACCGCCTCACTGTTCGAAGGGTTAGTGTACACGTCTACCGGCGAGGCTCGGGTTCGGTTCCCGACGGGGACAGACATTTGTTAGATAAACATCTATAATAGATGTCTGCATTTCAGAGACTGTTTGTGTTTGTTTATTTTTTTCTGGTATATGGTTACGTATTTCTATGTACCGTTATCTAACACCCTTATATTACAAGCACATAATTTGCAGTTTGGTTCAATTGGTTTTATTTGTCCAGGAATATTTATTTATTTAAAGTGAAGGACGAAACCTGTAAAATGGCATGTAGTAGCGTTAAAAGGAATATTATATCCATGCCGCCGCGACCATGTTTGTGTTTGCGAGTTTTATGCTCGTGTGGTCGATTGTAAGTAAAGTGTCTGTGATTTTTGCTAAAATATTTCATGCTTATATTCCTAATTTAGCATAAGTATGTATTTTTTAATATAACTGAACTGTACATAGCGCTTAGTTTAGCTACTATATTTTAGTCACTATTCTAATTTTTGACCAAAATTGCAAATTTCTAGATATTATGATAAGAATAATATAAATACGAATAACTGAATAATGGACGTAATATGAACTACCTTGTATCGGTTAGTCTGATATTGTTTGCCTTGAATACTGTTCGGTCCGACGACTGCGGCGACCGAGCGACGCATCACACCACTTACACTTTCTTATCCGACATAAAATGGACTACAATACTTATTTAATGTTATTTCGAAAACGTGGTAAGATTTAGAAAAGTACGTAGAATAGCGAAAGGTCTTTTGCACAAATTTTTGCATTTGAGATTTAAAAAAATAATGACTAGGTAAACTATAAAAATAAATTAAAAACATTCTTGGAAGTCCATTTTTTAAAATTTTTTTAAACGTTATGATTTTAATTCTAGTTGTTTGTCTTAACAAAATGTGGTGGAAGCCGTCCTGCACGTCGCCGTGGCCGTACATAATATTGTTTTCTGTATTCAATATATATAAGTACTGATGTAACGTGAATTATGAAATAATAAAGCTCGTCATATAATTTTATGAAAATGTTTTTTTATTTGTAAGCCAAATCATATTTTTATTTTGTTAGCTCACTTACAAACCACAATTGGTTATGCTTTGTCAACAGTGATACGCTCTAATCATTAGAGAGCATCGTTTGTCATCATCGACTATTGTGTAGGTAGAGGTCTCATTACTCTGATGGGATGTCTATCTACATAATATATATGTCATACTTAGTGTCTGACCGAAACTGGTTTTTCACCCCAAATCGAAACCAAAATTTCACCTTGCGCATAGTTTCACCATAGATTTAGGATTTACAAGATCAACAAAGCGTGGGAGAGAGAAGTCCTTATTAGGTACAAATTGCCTTAGAGAAACAGAGAGAGAGAGTCAGGTACCTATGTGCCAATATTTACGCGAGTAAGAGTTCATAGTATTCCTGACATAGTGCGTCGCTGTGAATTTTGTGAATTAATTTCATTATCTTACTATTTAAATAGAAGAAAAGATAAAGGCGATTACGATGTCGTGTTCAATAAGCGCTTGTGATGTTACAAAACTTTACAATCCTAATAAATACACATTTCATAGGTAAATACAACTTTGACATAAGAATATTTAGGACTGCGTTTTGTTAGTGTTTTTGCTACTAACCTAATCAGAAGAGGATTTTTACAATATATTTATTTGCATTGTTTTATTTATAATAGTATTTTGTACCCTTAAAAGGCATAAGGAAAGATCGTTATTATTCTAAGGGAAAGATATTATTTAAAATAATAAATTGTTTGTTTACGCTAGGGCTTGACAACGCGGTGACGTCATAAATATCGATGAATGTCAACCAAAGAGTATAAATACTCTTTAGCAAGAGATTTCAACATTGGTTGTTCAACCAACTTGCATTTCACACAATACATTTCTACTTAAGACTGAGATGCGCCTATACGTAATATTTTTATGAATACTTGATATTATTAAGTTTAATCATTAACGCATTCACTGCCACTAACGCATATACTTACGTGTTTTCGTTACTTGCGTCCAGTGCTTTGGACGCGTCTGTAAGTTCATTTATTTAGCGAGCTGTGTCCAGTGCCTATGTGTGTTACATACGAGTTCTATTAATTTTGCAATATTCTATTTATGTCTAATAAATTATTCCCAGGATCTCTCACATTTAGTCATTTTTAATCTAATTAAAAAAGAAGAGGGTTTCAAATCGAAGGTATTTTTTATGTGTATTACCTCGTAACTTTTTACTGCGTGATCCTATTAATTTATTTTTATTTGAAAACCGTTGACGAGAAGACAGCGATGCACCTATAGGATGTATAATGTCAATAATTTACGGTTGTCCATAGCCACAAGGAGAGTCGTATGCTTGATTGCTGTCTCAAGTCACATAAAAAGTTGTGCTTTTCTATCTGTTTGGCGGGATAATAATGACACTTATGTCATTTTAACAGCTACCTTACGCTATAACCAAAACATGATAATGAATAATATTGCTGTTTCGGCCGACAAAGACAAAGATGGTGACCCTAAAAGACAGGCTTCGCGTACAAATCTACCATCTATTAGTCACTATGGTAGTGATACATAAAGCCAATATTTCACGAATACAGTGTCTTAATAGTCATACAACATAAAATTTGATATTGTTTATATCAATAGATGAGGGTAAAGAAAATATGCTAATTTACTTATAGTTTGTTAATTTATCGATATCGATAACGTAGGTGACCTTTTTAATAACACTTTTTTCAACTCATATATAAACAATTTACTCACACTCATGCAATTTTTTTTGGTTTCGCTTTTTAACTGACTTTGTTTATCTAGTAAATCCTAAATCTATGAGTTTCACTCGAAACCGAAACTTATATAAATACTAGCCGACCCAGCAAACTTCGTATCACTTGACATTAATGCTTCGACAGTAGCGCAGTCTGTCGGATCTAATGTGAAACATTCCAAAATCAACAACTGCTTATTATTAAAAAAAATAATTAAAAAAACATTTTCCAGGAGACCAAATTGTGGATCTAAACATTCTAAACCATTCTTGAACTACCTTGAACACACACAAAAAGTTTCATCAACATCGATTCAGACGTCTAGGAGTTCAGTTTACTTGAGTCTTTTCAGATTCGATATTTATTACGTCATTTATTGTGAGATTTTAATATGTCTAGGATTGAATATTCTTACTTTATATGCATAATAAAATCTTGGTCGTAAGGATATTACGATTAAACATGGTATAGTTTAGTCAAAATAAATTCATTTGTATGGAGTAAGTTGCATTAATTGCACTTTGGGTGAGAACTTGCCATATGGTAGATATACCATTAGTGAACTTAAAAATAAAAAGTCACCAATATTGAACTAGTACTTTTTTTGTAATTGACGGAAATATGAAAAATATAATAACTTAAACTATAATTATTATTTTGGTGATTTTGTAACCTGTTATTTATTTTAGAATTATTTACTCGCAATGATGATTGGGCAGGCAGGTAGTCTGCACATATGAGGATAGGATTAATAGCCCTATAGTGTATAGTCAAGACACTAACTCCCTAGAGCCCTAACACCCTACAGCCCTACGAACTACGAAGCCTATCCTATCATTATACATATACATTATAAATTATAAAATTAAATTATTATTAAATTATATAAGTGCCTGCCACCAGGAGACCTAAGGCGAAAGGCGGATAATGGTAGGAAGTAAGGTGTTGTTCACGAAGAAAGGTTTGATCACGTATGACGCCTATAGCAGTCTCGGCCGCAGTAAGAGGCGTAGTAGTAGAGTAGTTCTAAGGATCGTGAGGTTATAGGTGTGAGGAAATGAGAGTCAACGGTTAGTTGTGCTCTGACAAGTTTATTTAAAATATTACAATATATACAATGGCTATGGGAGTTGTGATGCTTCATATGTACATACAGGCTAGTTGTGTAAGACGTGTAAGCGGCTCCGAGGACGGCACGCGCGGTGCTAGCTTGCTGTTTCAGATGGTGTGATCAGCTGTTGTGCAATCGATTGTCAGTCGCGTGGCCAGGCCACGTGAGGGGCTTTGGGTCCTGGAGATGGCCTGAAGACTTCTTTGATGTGTTCTGGACATTCTGCCATCTCTCAGGATGCTGCCGTTGGACGCCGCCGACACCGGCTACAGAAACTCGGTGATCTGTTTTCGGAAAATATAAAATATAATAAAAGCTATATACAAATAATTATAGTTGTGAAACTAGGTAAATTATTATGATATATGATTTTGATTTGAGATATGGTATATGATTTTGAACTTTTGTCCAACTAGTGTTGTGCAAGTGAGTCTGTAGTTCGGTTTCGTCTTTAATTAAATGGTGTAGTAAGTCATTTGAGGTATCGAGAACTTCTTCTTTTTGGATATCATGAATGTTAGGGGCGGTAACAGTAGTCAATCTGTATGTCTGATTTCTTTGCATATGTCGCAACGACTGGAACGGTATCTATTCTTTTCGACACGAGGATAATTTCGCTAGTTTTAAGGATACAGTCTTGGGATGTCTGTATTATTAATATACGTTTCTTCTCGTTTGCCACCGCATATAACAGAAATTCAAAGATGTTGGTTTGCTATAAATAGCCATGTACTCGGCATAAGTAGTTGCTTCCACAAAGTAGTCTTAATGCTTATAACTCTTGTCAAGCAAGTTGTACTGTTTAGATATTTATTAAATATTTCGTCAACAATGCAAATTTTTATTTAATTGCATGTTTTTCACAGTCTTCAGATAGCAGATAAAATCGTCCTTATTGTGAGCGATACAAGATTTAAATTCGTTTTCATCATCTCGAAATAGTATTCATTGTTCAGAAGACGTCTGTTCTTCATGGTCATTAAGTGGCAAGGGTATGAGACGGTAAATTTCTTTTTCAAACTCTTTTCAATAAATTTCCTTTCGATCTTTGAAGAGTGACGACTCTAGTTGCATCGTCATTTCCTTTATGTACTTCTACCATTCTCGTTAGTGGCCATTGGCTAGGGCTTATGTTTTCGTCTTTAATTAATACAATATTTCCTTTTTTGAGATTTTCTTGCTTCATTTTCCGTTTATATCGTTGCTTTAATTGATTTAAATAGTCGCTAGACCAGCTTTTCCAAAAATCTTTTTTCATTTTTTGTACTGTTCTCCATCTGTTTACTCACTGACTATTTCAATACTTTTATACCCGATTCCTATAATCCACCAAAATGTGTAGCTGCAAGAGGTATAAAATGCCATTGGGTGCCGCGATTCGTAAATCTGTTTTGTAACTGTGGAGATAGCGTAATTTCTAATACTTCTTATTGTAATACTCTTGCTGCTCCTACGAAGTTTTTTCCGTTATTACTATACATATGCGAGCAGGGGCCTCTTCGAGATGTGAATCTTTGGAAAAATCGCTAAGAATGGTTCCGTTAACAAATTACTGACTGGTTCCAGGTGAATTGCTTTTGTTGCAAGACATATAAATACGGCTATTTATCCTTTACATGATTTATTTCCTCTTCCCTTTGTTACTCTTATCTGAATAGGCCCTGCAATATATTTACAATATTTTATGTAATGATACATTATATATTATAAGAGATTGGCATATGTATATTATATATATTATAATAACCCTTTTGATTTAATTTACATTTACCACATTTCTTAAATTTATTAATTGGAAGTTCTTTTATATAATTGGGAAGTTTATTGTAGAACTGTATACATAGGCCCATGAAAGAATGGCTTACTCTGTGGAGACGAGACACATGCACAGCAAGATTATTTTTATTCCTTGTATTGACACAGTGTATATCACAATTTCTTTTAAATGAACTTGAATTTCTGTGAACATACATTCAATTTTCAAAGATATACTGGGATGCTAAAGTTAGAATTTTGATTTCTTTGAATTTTTCTCTCAGTGAAACTCTTGGGCCTAGGTTATAAATGGACCATAGCGCCTTCAGCAATGACTGCCCTATTCGAAAAAAGTGGGAGTCTCTTGCGCGAGCCACAATTGCCTACTGCTGAGGCCAACCTACACGCAAGCTAGTCACATAAG
>NJDC01003712.1:0-35295 GCA_002245475.1 Calephelis virginiensis
TATCGACAAATAAAATAAAAAGAGATCGTGAGTATCCCGTATAAATAATTAAAAAGAGCCTGACATGACTTCCTGACGACTTTTGACTGATGATTAATTAAAATTAATTGAAATTGATATAAAATTTTATGCAAATTTCTACTTGACTAATGGCTAAATACTAACGTGAAGGCCAAAACCTAAAGAAAGAAAGAAAAGAGATATTGCGTTCTATTTTCAAAATTTGAATCTCAATACTTTTTCACTTCTTTTCTCATTGTTTCCTGGTAGTTTTGGCGGCAATCCCGATATTTCTTATAAGTTTTGAAAAATATTTTGAAGAAAAATGGGTAAAAATAAATGTTGCGATCCAACACTACGAAAAATTATCAAGAAGTTTGTTGCCGAGCATGGTTGGCCATACTGAAGGATAGAAGAACATTTAAATTATTCAAAAACTATGGTATACAATGCAGTGTAACATGTCAGACGCAATAGCACAGATTTAAATGTGCCCAGAACAAAAAGATCGAGAAGAACAACTCCACAAGAAGATAGAATGATAACCAGGTTAGCTAAGAAATATCCGTTTCTAGGCTCTATTTTAATTAAACACGAAGTGTTTGGGACAGACAAAAGAGCTAGTGTCTCAGCGAGGACCGTTCGACGGCGTCTGATAGAATCAGGGTTGTTCGGAAGAGTGGCTCGCAAAGTACCGTTGTTGAAGAAAGAACATAGAAATGCTCGTTTAGCGTTTGCACGCAAATATGGATATTGGACCTACGCCCAATGGCAACATGTATTATTCTCTGACGGGAACAAGGTTAATTTGATGTCTTCAGATGGAAGGCAATACGTACGGCGTCCAGTAAAAGCGGAAATGAATCCAAGATTCACAAAAAAGCAGGTGAAACATGGCAGTGGAAACATTAAAATGTTGGGTTCATTTTCTGGACGTAAAGTGGACCAGTGAGGAAAAATCAGGGTAACTTAGACCAACATCAATACAAGGCAATATTGGAGGAAATGATGCTTCCCTGTGCTGAGGAGCATCTCCCTATTATATGGACGTTTCAGCATGATAACGACCCGAAACATACCGCCCATGCAGTCAAGTCGTTTCTTACCAGTCAGTCTGTATCGGTGCTAGATTGGCCCGGGCTATTTGCTGGCCAAATAGCCTGACCTTTGGCATGAAATCAAGAAAAAAGTAGCCACTTATCGTACCACAACTTTAGATGAACTTAACGAAGCTTTTTATGAGGCACGGGCAAACATTCCTGTCGAAACTTGCCAGAAACTGATAATGTCTATGCCACGTCGGTGTCAAGCGGTATTACTAACAAAGGTTTTGCTACTGGGTACTGATTTTACACTTAATAAAATGGAGCTGTTAAAGATATTATAATACTGCAGATTATTACGAGTAGTTTCGTTTAACTCTATTTTTCATTATAGTTTACTGTCCTTAATTAAATGTCCAGCTATAGAATACCTTAAAATTGAATACATGTTCAACCTTTGATATTAAATACTTTTTTCTATTTATTTATTCTTTTATTTACAGCCTTTTAAAGCATAATAATCGCAAATAATAGTTACTGAGAAATCAATGGGGTTTTATATTTGTATGTGCATAACCGGTTATTGTTCTTCACTATCTTGCATGTCACTAATTAGTTGACCACGACTGTATCTCTAGCAAATTGGATAAAAACATAGTTAAAATAATATTAATATGACTCTCATATCACGTACTACAGAACTATAAATGATAATTTGAAGTTTGTGTTATTTTGTAATACCTGTAAATAATTATAATTAATGTCCCTAAACAAATTAGACAAATTGAGGTACCTCCGAAGTAAGCAAATTGTAATCTAATAATATGTAATAGAATGAAATAAAAAAGTTGAAAAAAAACTCCTCTTACAAACAGTGAAACTTGGAACAGCTACCCTCTAATTATTTTTAATATAGGAACTTTGAAGAGACGCCACGGTTTAAGATACTTTTAATTTTTTTACCGCTTCATTAATTAAGCGCCAACCAACAGTACTTAAGACAGGGGTCGATTTCGAAAGTTAGACATTTGTCTGTTGAACATTCATTAAATTTATATGTGTTTGTTTCTTTCAGCGATTATTTTAAGAAAACATACGTGTTTGTCTAAATATCATTGACTATCACCCATAACATAAGCACACATCTAGCTTACTTTGGTATTAGATTTAAATTGTGTAATCAGTCCAAGCTTCAAATATTTGTGGTATGTATAAATATTATTTTAATTATACAATATCTTTGTGGTATAGATGTTATTTTATTTATAAAAAGAAATCTATGGCGTATAGACGTCCATGGGAAATGGCAACTATTAAGTCAGGTATCCCACTGAACTACTAGTATTTTAGTTAAAAATGGCAGTTTCAAAATGTAACACAGTGTTAGTCTCATTATATATATTTTTGTTAAAAAAGGCAGTTTTAAGATGTAATACATAGTAAGTATTTATAAAACGAAATCTTTGTGAAATAGATGATATTTTGTACATAAAACAATTTCTTTGTGGTATAGATGTTCTTTTATTTATAATGAAATATTTGTGATATAGGCGTCCGTGGGCAACCATCTTGTATCTCATTGACGAACTAGTATTTTTATTAAAAATGGCAGATTTTAAATGTAATACAGTGTTAGTCTCATTATCATGATTAAAAAAAATATAAAAAAAATGTTTAATTTGAATTTTATTTATAAAACAAAATCTTTGTGAAATAGATGATATTCTATATACATAAAACAAAGTCGGGTTAGTAACAACACTTATAACTAGAGATCTGCTGGAGCAATTTTCATGGTTTTTGATCCGTTGGATTTGTCTCCTCCCCGAATAGCGGAACACAACTTAAAAACAATAACAAAATGATTATGATATATGAATTGTCTATAAAACAAAGTCGTGATAGTTAAACCGATTAGGCTGAAAATTTATGGAGAGGTAGCTTAGAAACGGGAGAAAGACACGGGATACATTTTATCCCTTACAACAGCCAGTAACTAGGAAAAACGACATTTTAATTTTTCCCATACAAGCTGAACGGGCGGAAAGAAGTTCGCTGGAGCAGCTAGTTTGTACATATAACATTTTTTTTTGTGATATAGATGTTTTTGTCTTTTATTTGTGAAACGAAATCTTTGTGGTATAGACAGACGTCCATGGGCAAAAGTGATTAATCAGGTATCCCACTGACTAGTATTTTTGTTAAAAAAAGGCAGTCTTAAAATGTAATACAGAGTTATTCTCATTATCATGACCTAAAAACTAATTATAGAACAGCGTGTCTGCGAATTTTAAAGTAGCTACCAATTCAGAAGCTCATTACGCGATTCCATTACTTAGGCTTCTATCACTGTCTTCTACTTATGTATTCATATCAGCCTTAGGCAGATTTACTTAAGACTAAGTGGAAAGTAGATTAATGTTTTAGCACTATATTAAGCGAACTTGCTCACAACTAACTATTGTTCAAAGCTAATTACGAAATTCTATTACAAAGGTTTTTATTATGTCTTTTTATTGAGTATTTAGGCAACCTGTGGTACTAATTATACCCTCTAATGAAAAAATAAGTGAAAAATTTGACGTGTTTTTTTAAGGTATTGGAAAGTAGACGGATTTTCTGATGGTAAAAAATTCACGCCACCTTGAGACACTAAAGGTGATAATGGTGCGTTGCCAACCTATGGCTGGGATGTTAGGTGTCAAGCAAAGCTAAGTTTTCAGGCTACCTTATCCTTCAAACCAGAACACGTCAACGGAAAGCTGTGATGTCGTGGCAGCATGAATAGATAAGGCAGTGGTATCAATTCCGATTAGAAAATTATCATAAAAACTGAAGAAAGATGTCAAGTGTAAAAGGGAGACTCGGAAATCAGTGTTAAAGCAAAATGCTCAGACATGTTAAACTGAGTGTTTTTTATGGTATTGGAAGGCAAACAAGCAGATGGATTTTCTGATGGCTTCACACGGGTATAAAAAATACATATAAACGTTCCTCTTCAATCACTTTATCTATTATTATTATTATTATTATTATTATTTATGTTATAGGAAGGCAAACAAGCAGACGGATTTCCTGATGGTAAGAAATTCACGCCGCCTAGAGACAACAAAGGTGGTAATGGTGAGTTGCCGACCTAAGATCAGGATGTTAGGCCTCGAGCAAAAGTAAGTTTACCGGCTACCTTACCCTCTGAACCGGAACACGTCAACGGCAAGCATTAGGCATTTTGGTGGCAGGAATAGGTAAGGTGGTGGTACCAATACGGACGAGTCGTTGCGAAACTGTATCACCAAGTAACAGTGCGTTGCCAACCTTAGCTCGGGACACAAAAAAGTTTACCAGCTACCTTATCTATCGAACTGGAACAGGAATAGGTAAGGCGGTGATACCAAACTTGGCGAGTCGCTGCGAAACTCTACCACCTAGTCAGATGTCACGGTGTTAGAGACGGTAAGCTTATGCTCGCCTTTTACGAGCTGCCTAGCAGAAAGGCTGATGGTCTTTTCTACAAAAACGCCCGGACCAACACAGGAAAATGTTTTCCCATTAGCAGAACTGCTCTGCTTAATGCATTCTATTTTATTAAATACTTAATTTTTTTACATATTCAATTTTTCTTTTAATTTTTGTGGCTTTGTTTCATGTGTCTTGTGTGATGTTTATATGTTTTCTGTTACTATATGTATCTAGTCATTTTATTCGCTTTGATTCAGGTAAGCTGAGTTAAATTGACACTCTGCCTCTTTGCCAGATATCTCGTAACAGGCGATCACAGGGAAATATTTTTTTTTTGATATCGAAGGCAAACAAGCAGACGGTTTTTCTATTGGTAAGAAAATCACGCCGCCTAGAGACACCAAAGGTGGTAATGGTGCGTTGCCAACATGAGGCCGGGATGTTATATATTGATCATTACCAACTAGATCACTAATTGTAAAGTGTTGTGCAGCAACTTTCCTCGGTAGGGATCAACCGCCTTATCAATTCCTGTCACTATAATGACTCCATTATATTCCGACACTGAGGGTAAGGTTAACTTGCGCAATAGGCTTAGCATTCCTGCCTCAAGATAGCGGCGCACCTATAACATCTATGTTACCTATAGGCCACGGTTGTCTCTCAGTACCATAAGGGGAGTATGCTTATTCGATGACCTTTCACATAAAATAAAATATAAAATAACAAGTGACTGTGTAAATAAATAACTTATTTTTTTAC
This sequence comes from Calephelis virginiensis, assembly GCA_002245475.1. Lineage (NCBI taxonomy): Eukaryota > Metazoa > Arthropoda > Insecta > Lepidoptera > Riodinidae > Calephelis > Calephelis virginiensis. Next base: position 5,265 of record NJDC01003712.1, read on the forward strand.
CTATTTCGTCAGTCACTAAATAGTATAAAACAAAGTAGCCTCTTCTGTCCCTATTCCCTTTGTATGCTTAAATCTTTAAAACTACGTAACGAATTTTGATGTGGTTTTTTAATAGATACAGTAATTAAATAGGAAGGTTTGTATATATATTTTATAACCGTGCGAAGCCGAAGCGGGCCGCTAGTTTAAGATAAACCACGTATTACAGGAAAGGGTCATAAGTCAATCAAAAACCTATTAAAATTCCAATAAAAACACCCAAAATTAATGACTAAACTAAAAGCTAGTGTAGCTAGGTTGACATTTTGCCGTGTCACGTTTAGGTATTCTTACCTGGAAACCATTTACATTGTGAAAATATTGAACAGAGTCTTGTAGAGTCACTCTTGTAATAAACTACAGTAAAAATTGCTTAGTAATAAAATTCAAATAATACTATTGCGATTTTTGTTAGTTATTGTTATCACCAAGTTACAATATGGAACGGTGTATGTGTGCGTGCTTTTACTGAAAAAAAAACGGGTTGCACTCCGCGAGTGCCGGCAGAAGTGAAAACTTGAATGTTAACGTTGTGCATTTTTGACATTTTGGAATGGTTGGGGAATAATTTTGCATGAATTGCTTTAATTATCAGTATGAAAGTACTATCTTTTATGTGGTAGAATACAATATTCATTTATTGCGCTATCGTACACAAACATGACAACACGAACATTCTCGAAAGCACCCTGCGCCATCTTACGAAATTTCAGGTCATGTGTCCTGACGCGAGTTTAGAAGTTTTTATCCATTCCAAGAAAAGTGCGCAACGCCGCTAAAGAAGTTTTCACTTCAAAAAAATTTTGAAGATAGGTACTTCAACTTTCGTCATTCATGTGCTTGTAATAATGTTGATTTGCAAGTTGACAAATTATGTTTTAAAAATACTATTGCTTTAAAAGGTAAAAGGTAAATTGTAAAGCCACAATTCAAATGTTGAAGTGGATTTGGTACAGAATAAGTAAAAGTACTACGTACAGAAGACGCACTTATGTACAGAACTCAAGCAATCTTCAATAGAAAGATGTGCAACAATGGCTCATATTACGGAATAGCTCAACAAACATACAAAAATATCCACAAACTACCTTTGGCATCAATAATATTAGACTTCACATTTTCATTTCTGTAATTAAATTAAATTAAAATATTAATTGTTTTAAATTTAAATTATAGATTGCTTAGATTGTTTTATGATACTTTATATGAGATCATTAACATACCCAAAATTGTATGTTTTATTAAGTACTAGCTGACTCGGCGAACTTCGTTCTCCTCGTATGCAGTTTATTTCAGAGATATGAAGACTAGTATGTGAGCATTTTTAGTGTAATCTTTTCGTATTACACTGTATATCTATCGCAGCATATCCCTCTCAACAACACGCAGCCAGGTTTTATGCCTGTTTATGTTTAAATAATCCACCGTATCAACAAGATGGTTTTATAGACAACTAGTGACCTGGAACGTGCTTCGCTACGTATGAATGACATATCAAAACAAAGCAATAAAAATAACTACGTTAATTAAAACCGACTTTAAAACTAAAAAGTAAAAAATAGTAAAGATTTAATATTAATTATATACTACCTACTACTTATATGTGCTATTTACCAATAGGTTTGCACAATACCCACCTGAAAGAGTTTCAATTTGACTAAAAATACCCATTAACAAAATGATCCGCCATTTATTGAATTAGTTTGTTACAAAACATGTGATAAATGAAGAACCACTTGACCGATTTTATGCAAAATTCACATAAACCATCTACTAAATAGTTCAAAAAAATCCTAAATATTTGGTTTGGATAGGTGAGCCCGTTCTTGAGTTTTAAAATTACAACGAGAAGATTGATTTTTATATATATAGATTCAACTTTATCGACGTTTTGGGGTCTTAAATGATACCGACTAGTTCACGCCTCTTTGACCAAGCCGCAGTATTTTGAGATGAGAACTCGTGGTCACTATCTATATCACCAGATGGTCATATCATCTGATGTATAAAAAAATCGCGGTTGAAATTATCTCTCATAAATTTGTACGATTCTAAGGGCGGGTGACCGCTGCCGCGGGAACCGCAAACGCAGTCGCTACGGGTGTAAAACGCGTCGTGATGTGCACTCTTACTTATTGCGAACAAGTCTAGTTTCTACAGCTCCTACGGGCCCGCAATCGCCACGGGTGCGGGCAAAAACCGCTCCGTGAGTTCTTAGCCTAATAGCTACATATCTTATTTGGCCATAGGGTACTTGTATTCTTCTGTAAAATCTACTAGTTATCTCACTCAACAATACGGAACACAACACTTGACCACTTCATGGACAACACTTGGCCCTAATGCTTTAAATATTGAACATTGTAAAAAACTTCACCACATTGGTCGAATTGCTCGTGTTATGCGAGGGTGGTATCGAAAGTCTCCGAACTGGCCATTTGTATGTGAAATGTAAAGGAAATAGTGGCACTTGGTGGTGACACTTGGTATTTGATACTCACTTGGAGCATAAGTCCGTTGGGGTTAAGATATTTGAAAACTGGGTATTTGTTTTTTTTTAATTGACAAGCATACCTCTAGTCACTTTGTTTTCACAAATAATATGAAAATAAACATATCATTTTGCAGGTTTTTTAAAGTGAAGCTTTTATTACATCGTCTCTTTTTTTTGGTCTGTGTGTCGCATGTCGCGTAACGATGACGTCACAGCAGCCTATGCCAATATGGCGGCGTCTATAGTTTATAGTTATAGGTCAAGTTTCACTTTTACCGTGTTTTCATTAAACCACACAATCCTTTTTTTCATATGAGAACGTCCAAACATCATCACATTATGTTTATTCGTAAAATTTTTGACATTGTACAAAAATTACTTTTCCTCAGTTTTACTTAAAAAGATATTACTTAATTTTCATCTGACGAAATCTCTGAGTGGATTTTTAATACAAAGTGAAGGTTTCTTCTCTCGAATTGATAATCTCAATATACAAACTCGGCTTTCAATAGCTTTGTACGGTTTGGGATGATATCAAGAGGCATTATAATCCGGCCACTTTTACGACATCTTTCAGTCCTATATAGTAGGGTTTCCTGTCTCGTGGGAACTTTATTAATATTCTGCCAGAGTTCTATATTTTATAAAGGTTGAAAGTTTCTTACTATAAATAAATATCCCTGGGCAAGTTACACAAATTGAACCTAATCCCAAATCCAGCAAATAATATGCTTGTGTTATGGGTGTTAGTGGTTGGTTGGGTTGAAAGGAAAACAAGCAAACGGATTTCCTGATGGTAAGAAATTCACGTCACCTGGAGGCACCAAAGGTGGTAATGGTGCGTTGCCAACCTAAGGCTGGGATGTTAGGCCTCGAGCAAAAGTAAGTTTACCGGCTACCTTACCCTCCCAACCGGAACACGTCGTGACGTTATGACGGCAGGACTAGGTAAGGCCAAAGAGTATATAAATACTACGTAATAAGAGGCGGGACTTCCATAGATTCATAGCAAACCCGAATTTGTATACTTGAAAAATTATAACCCGTATAATTTAAAAGTAAGTCTAAAGGGATTCAGATATAAGGCAACTAGTGTCATATGATTTGGGCGAATAAAAAACACAGCAAACTTATTTTTCTTTATTTTTTATATGAAAGTTGCGCTAAGCTGGGTAAGGCGGTGGTACCAATCCGGGCAAGTCGCTGCGAAATTTTAAGTTTCGTTGAATAGAAGTAAAACATAAAACCTCAATTTTCCTCGAAATTAGCTAATAAATGCAAAGGTGCATTTGTTTATTTTTATGGTTGGCTATAGTTTGGAGGCTTTAACGCGACGAACTCCACTTTTCGCTTCGGCTCCTCAATGGGTTTCCGCAGAATATTAGAATTTTAAGTGTCCTCACGCCCGTGATACGAAAAAGTAGGCAGTGGCACAACACTATCTCTTACGGCTAACCGAACACACTAAGTCCCACAATATAAAAGGGGCCAGCCTTTCCCTAACCTACTACTACTACTACTAATACTACTACTACGCTAGGCTATATATTCAATCCAGAGTAAGGTTGTTTTTTATAAAAAAAACACATTTACATTGTGTTGCCTGACCTGGGGATAGAATCCTTGACTTCATGAAGTCAACTTCAACTCCTGACCGCTCGACCAGATATCAATCAATAAATAATTTTCACCCGCTAGAAGCTACTAACAAGGACTTGTAGTATATTTATGTACTAATAGACCAAGATCTAATGATACATTTGAACAGCCAGACCTTTTTTATGCAGTTTATTTTTGCTTGCTTCTAACACGAAAACAACGAGGCCAGTATGAAAATAAAAATAATTAAGCCTTTGAATGGTATCAGGTATCAAAGTCGTAGCAAGAAAATACAAGTGAATGGCCTCTTTGGTATGCTAGTACACGTCTAGCTCCACCGAACAACTGCGGGGCTCAGATTCTATTCACAGGGGGGCAGGCATTTGTGTGATGAACATTTAGATGTCTGTATTTTTGGGTCTGGGTGTTTATTAAATTTCTTATTGTATATATGTAGTTAAGCATTTAAGTATTATAATCGTTGACATGAAATGCGAGTGTTGATGGGTGTAGGTACTCGGGAAGACCTAGGTTGACATTCCACGGTTAAATCGCTCGGGTGTTATCCGAAGGTCAATCAAGAAGGTCTTCAAGAGTCTCCGAAACCGGAGTGTTTGTATGAAAAGGGTAATGAATGTGGAGGAAACCAGGCAGGTCTGCCAGGACCGTAACGTTTGGAACTCGATACTCACTGCCTACCCCGTAAGGGACTTGGTGTGAAGATATGTATGTATATATGTAATCTTTGACCACATGACACAAGCATATAAACTGCTTTCTTTGGGGTTAAATGCAATTTTTATAACTTGTCCAAGGACATTTTTTTTATATCTGTATATAACATCACTGCGATTCATATAATGTGAGCGTATTAATACAATTTTTTGTAACAACCAACACTTGCTCCGAACTTCATCTGCTCTCATTTTTGGGATTCCGATCCCATGGGAAATCTGTGAACATAAATATAACGAATTCTTTTACAAACTTTCAATCCCTTTTCCCTGTTTTGCCATCAGGGGTACATTTTACAGAAATGCTTTAGTTGTTTGTTAAATGGAATTTTTCACAAATATTCATGGATTTAATTTTAAAATGAAGAACCTGTTTTTACTTTATAATAAAACTTACACTTTAAAGTGTGTTCCATTTTTAATCTGAGATTTTAAATTAAATTAGGATTGTAGTTTGAAAATATATAGAGTTGTATCGTCTCGTTATAGTCGTAACCCGAACTAAAGGGTACGATAGACATGCATACAGCATACGTGGCTAAAGGTCTACCGTGATATCTCTGCTGTTTATAGGCTATGGTTATCTCTTGTCACTAGAAGTGCCGTCTGCTTGTTATCTATCTTTTCACAGATCAAAACATTATCAATGTTTTAGTTAGGAGCTACTGGCAACAAGAAAAAACAACAACGCGTTGCACTCCGGGAGTGCACGCAGAAGTGAAAACTTGAATATTAACGTTGTGCATTTTTGATATTTTGGAATGGTTAGGGAATCATTTTGAACGAATTGCTTTAGTGATCAGTATGAAAGTACTATAATTTATGTGGTAGAATATAATATTCATTTATTGCGCTATCGTACACAAACATGACAACATTGCCCGGGCAACAACAAGCAACAAACAGGGCAAGCGCCCTGCGCCGTCTTAACGAGACAGCAGACGAAGTCATATATTTTTGCCGGCACCGTAGAAAGAGAGGGGGATATTTCCTCTCCTACACCGCGTCGGCTGTTTACTCTCCATCCGTCTTACGAATTTTCGATCAGGTCACGTGTCATTACGCGAGTTTAGAAGTTTTCACCCATTCCAAAAAAGAGCGCACGCCGCTAAAGAAGTTTCCACTTCAAAAATAAACAAGGTGTGTAACTAATTTCAAATAAAAACCGTTTTGTACTGGAATGATAAAAACTTAAAATTTAACAGAATCTCAATCCAGTGCATGTGTTGTTTATGAAATAGCTGTCACTGAACAGAGCCTTTACTATGAGTTCGTATAGACAACGTTCAGTAAGATAAATGTCGACACCTATAACACTGTCTAAAAACCGCCTGTGTGTTCTAGCGGTTCAGGTGTTGGACTTGATTTCATGAGGTCCCGGGTTTGATTCCCTCGTCGGGTAACAAAAAAAAATTTGGTTTTTCCAATTTTCTTATAAAACTGTTGCTCGGGATTGGATATGTGCCCGGTTGGCGATAGGCTTGCCACCTATCACATTATGGGATTTAGATTCTTCGGCTAGTCTTGGGTGCCCTGGTTGTGCCTCTGCCTACCTCTTCGGGGATATGGGCATGAAGATACTTATGAATATTTGCGATACAACTTCTTAAGCTTATGTATAACAGATTTATGTGAAATGTCTAAAACATATGTTGTTTACTATACATAATCTATAAAAATATTTCTCATTCTCAAAAATTACATAAACGCCAGCACACGATTTTGTATATTTTTGTAAAGTCAATGAGTTTAATGAAAAAATTATGTAGTATATTTTAAAAATTTTACTTACAATTATTTCCACTACGTCATCCTATTACTATTATAAATGTAAAATTTTGTATTAGTCTTTGTTTGTTTGTTACTCCTTCACGCAAAAACTGTTGGACCGATATTCATGAAATTTGGCACACACGTAGAGGGTAACTTGGAACAAATGTTTCTGTGGCACCATTAATCACGCGGGAAACAGCTAGTATTTGATAAAAAATAACATTTTAATTGTGTAGCTATAGAGTTTTCATCATAAAAAGCAAAATTGTGAATATCGTTTTATCCGCTTTTAGCTCGAAGCAGTTGCAAGCGGTCATTTCAAGATAAAGCGAGCGCGAATTGAGAAAATGGAACTACAATGTAACTTAATGTGAAGAATTATATAGTAACTAGGTAAGAAAACGTAAGATGTCTCCCCCGTGTTGGTCTGGGCTCCTTTGCAGTATAGACCATCTGCCTTCCTGCCAGGCAGCTCGTAAAAGGCGAGCATAGGCTTACCGTTACTAACACCGAGACATCTGACTAGGTGGTAGATTTTCGCAGCAACTCACCCGGATTGGTACCTCCGCCTTAACTATACCTGTCGCAATAGCGTCATGACGTTTTCCGATTTGGAGGGTAAGATAGCTGGTAAACTTACTTTTGCTCGAGGCTTAACCGCCCGGCCTCAGGTTGGCAACGCACCTTTACCACCTTTGATGTCTCTAGGTAGCATGAATAACTTACCATCAGGAAATCCGTCTGTATGTTTGCCTTCCAATATCATAAAAAAACGTCAGCATTCAAAAGATAGCTAACATTTCGAGATGGTCCCATATAAATTTTATTAAGAACCTAGTAGTAGATCGTAGAAGATTATCAATGATGAGATCGTTAATAAATAAGTATATCTTCACGCCTATATCCGTGAGGTAGTAGACAGAGGCACAACCAGGGCACCCACGACCCACGATGCAGTTTCAAGCGCGTCGAATTCTTGACCCCGTACCTGAGATTGACGAAATAAGTCGTGAAAAACGATAGAAAGCCATATTTATTAAAGAGAAAAAGACTTCTTGCCCACGCAGGACCACTAGACCACACTTTTTTTTCTTTTTTTATGACCTGGCAGGAAGGCAGATGGTCTATTCTGCAAAGGAGCTCGGTTTTTGTAGTTTTACTGTGTATATTTCTATTGCACTTATGACGCAATGTTAGTATTTAGTCTAAAATCATTATAGTATAAACTTTCAACCTTTACGAAATACAGAACTTTGGCACAATATTAATAAAGTTCCCAGGAGACAGGAAACCCTACTATATAGGACTGAAAGATGTCGTAAAAGTGGCAGGATTATAAAGCCTCTTGATATCATCCCAAACCGCACAAAGCTATTGAAAGCCGAGTTTGTATATTGAGATTATCAATTCGAGTGAAGAAACCTTCACTTTGTATTAAAAATCTACTCAGAAATATCGTCAGATGACAATTAAGTAATATCTATTTAAGTGAAACTGTGAAAGAGTCATTTTTGTACAGAATCAATAAATTTAACGACAAAACATAATGTGATGATGTTTGGACGTTCTCATATTAATAAAAGGATTGTGTGGTTTTATGAAACCACGGTAAAAGTGAAACTTGATCTATAACTATAAACTATAGACGCCACCAAATTGGCATAGGCTGCTGTGACGTCACCGTCATGCGACATGCGACACACAGACCAAAAAGTTTGAGACGATGTCAAATATTCAATATGCTTGTTTTCACATCATTAGTGAAAACATAAAGTGATTAGATGTCTGCTCGCCAATTTAAAAATACCAACTACCTACTTTTCAAACATCTACACCCCAAGGGACTTCATATCCGATGACGACAGCGAGTATCAAGTACCAAGTGCCACTATTCCTTCTGAAATGCCTAATTTCTTTTACAGCTACCAATTACTTATAGAATAGTAGATATGTAGAATTATTTAAGTAATAAGGTAAGAAAAAGGTAGGAAAAAAAAGTGTGGTCTAGTGGTTCTTCGTCAGACTTGAATTCTTAAGGTCCCGGGTTCGATGCCCGGGTCAGGCAGTAAAAAATAGAAAATGTATGTTTTTAATTTTTAGTTTTCGTAGTATAAATAGTATATTATATCCCAAGAGTAGCAAAATAAGAAAAAAAATAATAAATGACTTGTGGTCTGAGCCTTTCCTTATACTAAACGAGATGTGTGTTTTATATGTATGTCTACGGGCAGAAAAATAGTAAACAATTAATGTTTGTTATTCACCTGTTATCTGAGGCATTCTTTATATTCTTGCTCTCGGCATGTAATGTTTGCTATCTTACCAGTCACCCTGTATATCTTCATAGGTTCTTTACTTATGGTTTGAATTTGTAGTTAAATTTATGTTTCAAAGTGTAATAATTTACAGAGATTAAAGCTACGCCATTAAAACATAGTAACATATATCATCCATCGCAGCAATGCTACCACAAATTGGTAAATCTATATTCTATTATAGCGAGCATGATATCAGAATTTGTTTTACTGCGTAATTCTCTTTCGAAGTATTGATTACTATTCTTTCTGTCGAACTTCGTTGTACCGAGTCGTGCTACATATTTTTTCATATATTTTAAGATGATCTCGACACTGAGGTAAGTCTAGGTAAACAAAAATCTTTAAAATCGGTCAAACTGTTCTCGAGTTATTAATGTTTTAAAAATTTTATTCAATACAAAAAAAACAACAATACATACAAAAATAATACAGCACAAAAGGCAAGTTCATTTCAAAAAAGAAGTATCGCACAAGAAGCTTAGCACAGATACAAAATACAAAATATTATGCAATGCGAAAAAATCAATACATACAAAAGTAATACACCGCCAAAGGAAAGTTTTTCTGACATGAAATAGGTTGCAAGAAACTTAGCACAAAAACAAAATACAAAAAAAAACGAAGAATACATATTATAAAAATAATACAGTACAAGAGGCAAGTTCATTTCTGACAAGAAGTATCTCACAAAAAGCTTAGCACAGATACAAAATACAATAAGAAAGAAATGACTAGACACTGGAAACTGTAGATCTTAGGAGATAACAATGTTTAATTAAGAAATTGTAAGCTACTCTCTAGACGTATACATAACGATAGTGTAGTTTACACCTAATACAAGTTAAATTTTAGTTAGAAGCGGGTTTTCTAAGCAAAATTATATACTCGAGATGGAAAATTATGATATACCTCGGGTTGGAAAATTATATGCCACGTCTATGTAATACGTTGTAATTAATACGTTGCTATTTGTTGATGGGGTTTTGTATGGGAATAGGTCTGAGAGAGAATCGCTCCCAAGGCAGGTTTGGCGTAAAGATGTGTATGTATTTGTAAGATGACTTTTACTCTCAAATATTTGTTTGTTTTCATGATTTTAAGTTATTTGGTGACCTTATACCATGTGCTGATATGTCTGTAATTTCTAAACTACTAAAGTCATAAGTTGAAAAAAAAATACGTGACACTGTAAAGTGCGTACTTACCAGATATCAAAAAACGAGTACAGTAAATCGGACTATGTGTTAATGAATTAAAGCCCAATTAACATTTCCCACGGGAACCCCTTAATTGAATGGGATACAAAGTAGCGTATTACCTTCCTCGTAACATACAGTACCTACTTATAAATACTACGTAATATGAGGCGGGACTTTCATAGATACATAGCAAACCCGAATTTTGTATGAAGTTTAGCTTAAAGTGACACGTCATGTCACTTGAAATAACATGGTGAAAAGGTATAACCCGTATAATTTAAAAGTAAGTCTAAAGGCATTCAGATATAAGGCAACTAGTGTCATATGATTTAGGCGAATAAAAAATATGGCAAACTTATTTTTTATGTGAAAGTGGCGCCAAACTGGTACATACCTTTAAAATTTTACGATTTGTTTAATATATTCGGAATTGATGTCGTTCTTAAAACTATTCGTGACAATTTTGTTTTTTTAATTTAACTTGCTCCTTTCTGGGGCCGGCTAAGACCTTTAGGCCTTGCTGCCATTTCTTCCGTATCCATTATTCTTATACAGTCATTAGTCCCTATTTACAAAGTCACGCCACGGTCTTGAGTAAAGCGGTGGTCACTTTACACAAGCTCAATTTGGGAGATTTGGCAGCAACGAGGAAATTCACTATAAACTAATTTCTTAATGATTATTTCATTTGTGCACTTTTACTAAACAAAATTAAACCAATTCCCACCTAAATTAACTAATTTTACTCATAATTTACACTAAATTCATTAATCGTGAAACATTACAGCCATCTTCATTCACAATGGCGTCAATACTCCTTTTTTTCTTTCTTTAGGTTTTGGCATTCACGTTAGTATTTTGCCGATAGTCAAGTAGAAATTTGCATCAAATTTACCAAACTCAGGATTCAATTACAATTAGTTATAAGTCGTCAATAAGTCATGTCAGGGTCTTGGGTAAAGCGGGGCCTCATTACTTAAGCTCATGTAGTGATATTTGGCAGCAACGAGAAAATGCATGATATGCTAATTTCTTCATGATTATTTAATTTGTGCACTTCTAGTGAACCAAATTGTACAAAATTCCACCAAAATTGTCTAATTTCACTTAATATAAACACAAAATATATATTATGAAAAAAATTTGACCATCTTTTCTCTCAGTGGTGCTAAAACTCGTGACAGTTATTTGAATAAAAAAATGTATTTTGTTGACCCTTTTGTCGTCTGCGCTAACTTTTTTTTTTAAAATATTTTCAAAGTACAGAATTTTTTCTTGTATAGTTTTACTTTATCTACATTAATTTTGTTTTAATTTGAATATGTTTAAATATTCGAGGACGTTACTGGCCGTTTTATTTAAAAGCAATGGTTTTATTTTCAATCGACGAATCAACTGAGGTTCTAAATTCAAAATTTATTGATATTTTTTAGATATGAGTAAACAACGTGTATGTTGAGTTTTGGCGCCATCGAGAGAAAAGATGGTCAAAGTTTTTTTCATAATTATTGAATTTCGTGTTAATATTGAGTGAAATTAGTCAATTTTGGTGGCATTTTGTACAATTTTGTTCAGTGAAAGTGCACAAATGAAATAATCATGAAGAAATTAGCGTATCGTATATTTCCTCGTTGCCGCCGAAACTCATTACATGAGCTTGTGTAAAAAGGCCACCGTTTTACCCAAGAGCCTAACATGACTTACTGACGACTTATGACTGATGACTAATTAAAATTAATTGAAATTGATCTAAAATTTGAAGCAAATTTCTACTTGACTAATGGCTAAATACTAAAGTGAAGGCCAAAACCTAAAGAAAGAAAGAAAGAGTATACAACGTGTATGTTTAAAATATTTAAATATTTTTGACATAGATTTTGCCCGGCTTATATTGCTTAATATTAGCAGTTACTACGAGTTTGTATGGATTAAAGCATTGCTTTTTGCATTTTCCCTACAATTATTCCGATTTTTCTTTTTTTAAGAACTTTTTCGAGACCAAAACTAACTCAATATAAAAAACATCAAAATTGGTTCATTCGTTCAGGTGTGATGCGATATCTGAATTTATTTTTACAAATAAGACTAGCGACGTTGTCGCCTCTGTGGTCTAGCGGTCCGGGTGTTGGACTTGACTGCATGAGGTCCTGGGTTCGAATCCCGGGTCGGCCAACATAAAGAAAATTGGATTTTTCCAATTTTCTAATTAAAAAAAATGTTGGTCGGGATTGGAAATGTGCCCGGTTGGCGATAGGCTTGCCACCTATCACATTGTGGGACTTAGTGTCTTCGGCTAGTCGTGGGTGCCTTGGTTGTACCTCTGCCTACCTCTTCGGGGATATGGGCGTGAAGATACTTTTTAAGACTAGCTGTTCAGTTTTATGGGAAAAATTTTAATGGTTTTTCCTAGTTTTCTAAGAGTTAATTATAGATAGTAAGGATAGATATATACCCATGATAGTCTACTTACTAGTAATGAACTATGCAATATTTGAATGCATATTTTTGTAACATTATAGTATTAAAAAACAGTTAGTTTAATGAACCCTTAACCATTGTTGTGCGAGAACAAAATTGCCTATACAAACTCTAATAAGTTTCCAGAATAAGTTTCCAGACAATTTCATTTTTGAAATGTAATTTGGTTTAAAATAGTCGATAAATAAAAAAAATGAGATCAAAAGTACCCTATGTTCGTTTCTTAGTTCTAACTATAAGTACTAAATAATAAGTAGTGTAAGTAACACGACTTTCTTTTATATATACAAAATAATAGAAAAATATCAAAGTGTATAAAAATTCCTTATAAGTATATAAACCTTCACATTTTTGCCAGAAAAATACCGAGAGTGTACCAACGTTGAACCCGGCTTTAGAATAAAGCTGACACCTATATCCATATGTGCAACTTCAACTATCGTAATAGAAATCAAACTGGCAATTTTTTTGAAGTAAAAACTTCTTTAGCGGCGTTTCGCACTTTTTTTGGAATGGGTAAAAACTTCTAAACTCGCGTCAGGACACGTGACCTGAAATTTCGTAAGACGAAAATTCGTAAAACGGCGCAGGGCGCTTGAGCGAATGTTCGGATTGTCATGTTTGTGTACGATAGCGCAAAAAATGAATATTGTATTCTACCATATAAATGATAGTACTTTCATACTGATAAAGCAATTCGTTCAAAATTATTCCATAACCATTCCAAAATATCAAAAACGCACAACGTTAATATTCAAGTTTTCACTTCCGCCGGCACTCCCGGATTGCAACCTGTTTTTTTTATATTTGTATTGACTAGGGACTTTTATTCATTATTAATATGCAAGTCCCATTGCAGGTTAACTTATTTACCACACAGTGGTCTATCGTTTTAGAAAAATACCCATTAAGAATTATACAATTTTTGTTGTTGGTCGCGCTAATATGTCCATGAAGACTCCAATGTCATACTAGTTTTTGTTATGTTTCTGCATGATTTCGTCAGTACTATTCCCATAGTTATAACATTTAAAAAACATGTGCTGTATATCATCCACGGTATCAACAACGTCACAATTAAGAGAACTATGTTTTTTTCATTAAAGAGACAAATTTTTGAAGTGAAAAATTTTAAGTGGCGTTGCGAACTTTTTTGAAATAGGTAAAACTTCCAAACACGCGTCAGATTCGTAAGACAAAAATTCGTAAGACGGATAGCTGTAGTGCAACATTCCATCGCCAGCGCTTTTACGTATCGACAAGCGTAAAACTTTGTATGTATCATTAGACGTCGCTATTTCATTCAGCGATTTATTTGCTATTTTATCACAATAAACTTGAATATAATCAGAAAGCGCTTAAACCTGTAACTGTTTAATGGTCTGTATGATATTATTAGACATTTTATTTTATTAAGCGCTTGATTTGCTATTTTATCACAATACACTATTGAATACAATCAGACAGCGTTTAAACTTATTAGACACTTTATTTTAGTAAGCGCTTGATCTGCAGTATTAAATAATTGTACTGTAAAATGTAAACTGTTTATTCCTTTAAATGCTTTGCAGTTTGTGGTAGATAAAACAGAAATAAGTTTAGTAAAACATCTTTTAATTTGTTTGCGACTTGTAGCTTTATCATAGTTTCTCAGTTAATAGAAATTACAGTACAACATTCTGAATAAGTTTAGCTGTTTTTGAAAAAATTGTAAGTTCAGGAAAGGAAATAACAGTAGAAGGAAAATCAATACACACATATATATTATATTGAATTGAATTATGTATAAGATGGAAAAATTAAATATTTCATCATGTTTTATCTCAAAAGTGATACTATTTTAACTGGTGGAGGTAAAGTATGAAGTGGCCGTACTAGTAGGTACTAGGTAGCGTACTGAAGTTTCATGGTTTAGCACAGAGTACTAATAGGTAGGTACTAATAATACTAATTAGGTGTACTAGTACATTTTACGGATTGTACGATTACAGTGCGTACTCAAAAGTGTCCGATTCAGCACAAAACTATTTTATTATACCACGTAAATGATTTTCTTTCATAATGATAATAAAAGCAATTCGTGCAAAATTTTTCCCTAACTATTCCAAAATATTTAAAATGCACAACGTTAACATTCAAATTTTCACTTTTGCTGGCACTCCCGGAGTGCAACCCCTCTTTTTTATTTGAATATCCTATATATCCTGAATGCAATCTATTAAGTAATGTTACATATTTTCTACGGATTGTAATATTTGTTTTGCTTTCATTTTCTGTTTTTTTTCTGTACGAATCTCAGCAAGGCACCTTCAACTTCTCTGGTGTCGGTAGGCAAATAATTGTTTGTTACTACAAGGAAGCACGTATGCTTGTTATGTGTCTGAATATTCACAATTGTTTCCCTGGAAAAGTAGGCTGAGGTATAACCAGAACACCCACGACTAGCCGCAAAATAGGTCCAACACTATGACAGGTAAACCTATCGCCAAACGGGTATAGCCAATCCCGGGCAACGTTTTTATTAGAAAATTGAAAAAACATATTTTCTTCTAGTTGCTCAACCCAGGCATCAAACCCAGGACCTCGTGTAGTCAAGTTAAAAACAGGACCACTAGACCACTTTGGTGGCTTAAAAATAGTTTTTAATTTGTACATAATCTAAGATTTTGGTGTCTGTATGCTAAAGTAACGGCAATGGATCCCATAGACAAGTTTAAAATATAACTGATTGTTTATACCGTCTATAAAAGACTAGCGGCCCGCCCCGGCTTCACACGGGTATAAAAAATACATATAAACGTTCCTCTTCAATCACTTTATCTATTATTATTATTATTATTTATGTTATAGGAAGGCAAACAAGCAGACGGTTTTCCTGATGGTAAGAAATTCGCGCCGACTAGATACACCAAAGATGGTAATGGTGCGTTGCCAACCTGAAGTCAGGATGTTAGGCCTCGAGCAAAAGTAAGTTTACCGGCTACCTTACCCTCCGAACTGGAACACGTCATGACGTTATGGCAGCTGGAATAGTTAAGGCGGTGGTACCAATCCGGGCGAGTCGCTGCGAAACTCTACCACCTAGTCAAATGTCAATGTTAGTGATGATAAACCTATGCTCGCCTTTTACGAGTTACCTGGCAAGGAAGGCATATGGTCTATTTTGCAAAGGAGCCCGGACCAACACGGGGAAAAAAACCACATCAAAACCCGTTGCGTAGTTTTAAAGATTTAAGCATAAAAATGGACATAGGGACAGAGGAAGCGACTTTGTTTTATACTATGTAGTGATATTGACTAGTAACATCATTAAAAATAATGAAACACTGACAAATATGTATCAGTGAAACTAGCTACACAGTCATATTAATTACACTAGCTGTTACCCGCGGCTTCGCCCGCGATAAATTGAGATGTAAGCTATCTTATCTCTCAAGTTGGATCGAACTGCACATGGTGTGCGAATTTTATAATAATCGGTTTATAATAAGTGGTTTAGGAGTCCATTGAGGACAAACATTGTGACACGAGATTTATATATATTTGATTATGTGAAAAAACACGTAAAACCACTTCCTGTACGAGCTTATATATATGGCTGTTAAACAGTTATTTGGTAAACTGATAACATAATAAGAAAAACTTAAAACAAATTCATTTCTAAATTTAAGCATACGTTTTGTATCGCTAAAAATATGACATTATTCTCTTATTATTTGACCGCCTCGTTGGTCGAGTGGTTAGTGTACACACCTAACTACACCGACCAACCGTGAGGCTTCTGTTCGATTCCCGCGGGTCAGGCATTTGTGTGATAAACATTTAGTTGTCTGCATTTCCGAGTCTGGGTGTTTATTAAATTTATTCTTATATCTATCTAAGTCAATTTATGTTTTGGTATCGTTATTATCACAAGCATATAATTTTCTTACTTTGGGGTTTGATTAAATTCGTGTGACTTGTCCAGGAATATTTATTTATTTATTCTCAGAATTGCCTATGACGAAAGCATCCTCATCGTTTAAAACATGTTTTTGCTTTTAAATAAGTGTGTTAGATTAGAAAGTTTTACGAGTGTATCTATCTCTGGCATTGTAACTCCTGAACGATTTCGTTGCGAGTTTTTTGTTTGAAAGCTGACGTAATTGAGGTACATAACATATACTACGTTCTAAAATAAGTGGGTTATAAAAAAGAACATTTATCTTATTACTTAAGAGAAAATGAGAATAACAATTAAACCTAATTAACTTTTTATTTTGTTGCAGTTCGTATGTGATGACCCATCGCTATAATTATATAAAGTTTTTATCGCAGTTAGTCGTAGCTATATAATAGAATATTGTATAGAAACTCGCCAGGGTTGTTATGCCATGCTCGCCATTGCCATATTACATGTACGTTAGTAGGACTACCTGATATTTTGCCATGCAATAAAAATCACATATTTATATCATTATAAAAAAAATGTTTTAATGTCACGTACTATTTACTACCAACATATAGATATAGATATATCTATGACTAGCTGACATGGTTGCATTCCGGCAGTGCCACAGAAGTGATAATTGTAATGTCAAAGTTGTGACCAGTATAAAAGTTAGTGTTTTAGGTAAAACACAATATTCGTTAAACTGATTGTGTTCGAGAAAAAAAGTGTATACCACGCGTCGCGATTTTCAAGATAGACTGGCCTACTGCAAGACAGAGAATACAGCCGGTAGGCTGGCGAAACGAAGACCACAGTATGAAATACGCGACAACATACAGTGGTTTTACTCTCCTCCGTCTTATGAATTTATGATCAGATCACGTGTCTTAACACGAGTTGAACAAATTTTAGGGTTCCGTATCCAAAGGATAAAAACATACTCTATTACTAAGCTTCCGCTGGCTATCTGTCCCCCATACAATAGACGTGATTGCTCAATATTAACAACAGTAACATGTAGACATTTCGAATTTTTACAGAATATTTACTTGTATATTACCTTTCAAAATAAATAATTTAAAAAAAATATTAAAGGGGGCTCCTGTACAACAAACGTATTTTGTAATAGATAGATGATAGTATGGAACCTTTTGTGCGCGTGTCCGACTCACACATAGTCGTTTTTTTACCGGTCACAAAAATGCACTACGGCGTTCAAGTTTTCACTTCAAAAAGATTGAACAAAATTGTTACACCCGTTCACGAGTGACGTGATGACCAAGGTAAAAGGGGTGCCTCTGTGATCTAGCGGTTTCGGGTTAGACTTGACTGCATGAGGTCCTGGGTTCAAATCCCGGGTCGGACAACACAAAGAAAATTGGATTTTTCCAATTTTGTAATAAAAAAATGTTGGTCGTTGGCTGGTTGGCGATAGGCTTGCCACCTATCACATTGTGGGACTAGCTAGCTAGTCATGGATGCCTTGGTTGTACTTCTGCCTAACTCTTCGGGGATATGGGCGAGAAGATTTTATTTTTATTTTTATGTATTGATTATTTTATTATATTTAAAATGTAACCAGAATATATAAAATTCTCTTTAAGTTCAAAGAGCTTTAGGTATAATCTGGCAGTACATGGAGAGTGTGCCAACGCTGACCCTGACGGTAATACAAAGCCGGCACCTAAATCCGAGCGCCGGGATTTTACTATCGTAATAGAAACCTAATTCGTTTTCGCTGAATTTTGCCTTGTTCCATTTATTTTATAGATTTTTATGCATTTAAATTGTTAAAAATATTTCGGGATTTCCACCATTCTCTACAAGCCTTCCAGTAAGTACCGAGTGTCACAACAAAAATAATAAAAACGGGTTGCACTCCGGGAGTGCCGGCAGAAGTGAAAACTTGAATATTAACGTTGTGCATTTTTGATATTTTGGAATTGTTAGGGAATAATTTTGCATGAATTGCTTTCATTATCAGTATGAAAGTACTATCTTTTATGTGGTTGAATACAATATTCAATTATTACGCTATCGTACACAAATATGACAACACGAATATTCGCGCAAGCGCCCTGCGCCGTCTTACGAATTTTCGGTCAGGTCACGTGTCCTGGCGCAAGTTTAGAATATTTAACCCATTCCAAAAAAAGTGCGCGACGCCGCTAAAGAAGTTTTCACTTCAAAAAAATATTTTGTCCCGTTACCCAAGAAGTAGAAAACGTCTTGGGTAGCATTTGTTTGTATCCATGGCACCCACGATTAGTAGAAGATACTTTTAGCCCCACAATGTATCACTGCACTCTCGATAATCGGAACACAGACGATATTGTTTTAATTATAATATATTTGTGTTGCCTGACCCAGAAATCTAATTCGAAACCTAATCAAGTCAACACTAGCACTGAACTATTAAACTATAGGCGACAACATGAGAAATTTATTGAAAAATGACACATCAATTACTTAAGGTCAATAATTTTACTACAAACAACGAATTTCAATATTACTTCATTGAACTTTATTTTGTTACAAATTCAAAGGTTTTCCTTCCGATATATTCGGGATTCCATTATCAGATTTTGGTTAGCTGAAAACGGAACCTACGAAACTTAAAAATCATGAAATCCGTTAACGTTTTCCAGTCTTACCAAGAACAACAAACATAATATATATCTATATATAAAAATTGTATGAATCCCCATTTTGCGTGCTAATTATTTTTTGTTGTGTTGTTTATTGCAAGAAGAAGGTTCTTGTAAAGAGAAAAACATAGAAACATAGAAAAGAGGAAAACATAGCAAGGAAAATAAGAAAAACAACACTTTATTTTTCTACACAAACTGTTAGTTTCTGTTGAAAACTGTGTCAGCTAGTTTTTTTGTTATTTAAATAGAACATACCATAAAATCTTTAGACGGCAGGTTTTTTTTATGATATTGGAAGGTGAATAAGCAGACATATTTCCTGATGGTAAGAAATTCTCGCCGCCTAAAGACACCAAAGGTGGTAATGGTGCGTTAACAACCTGAGACCGAGATGTTGGGTCTTGAGCAATAAAAAGTCGAGGTCTGGCAACAAAAATAAAATTAGGTTTTTCCAATTTTCTAATAAAAAAAAGGTTGCTGGGGGTGGGATATCTAGCCCGGTTTGGGTACAGGCTTGCCACCTATCACATTGTAGGACTTAGTATCTACGGCTAGTCGTGGGTGCCCTGGTTGTGCCTCTGCCTACATCTTCAAGGATGTGGGCGTGAAGATACTTTACTTTTACTTTTAATATGGATTATGGATATCGTTAATGGCATGTCGGACGAAAAACTTTCATTTACCACTTTTATTTTCCTCTCGACAGATCTAATATTTGAGCACGCAATTTCTCCTCATGTTACGCCTACATTCGATCAGAACATTTCTCGCACTCAAAAAAACATCACGATCCAAGTCTTCCACAACACTGGCCATGTATATTTCTTTTATCTTTAATATTGGAAGCCTTTATCGCCTATTCCGCGAACAAGAATTATTACATACCAGGATATATTCTGTATAGTTTATTTTATTATAGTTTTTTTTTAGATTTTTTATTTTAAGGCAAACAAGTAGACGGATTTCCTAATGGTAAGTAAATCACGCTGTCTAGAGACACTGAAGTTGGTAGTGCTACATTGCCAACTTAAGGCACGAATTTTAGGCCTAGAGCAAAATTAAGTTTATCGGCTACTTTATCCTCCGTATCGAAATGCGTAAACAGCAAGCACTGACGTTATGGCGGCAGGAATAGGTAAGGCGTTGGTACCTATCCGGACGACTTGCTGCAAAAATTGACTATTTAGTCAGATATCACGGTGTTAGTGGCAGTAAGGCTATGCTTACGAGCTACCTGGTAGAAAGGTAGGTGGTCTATTTTGCAAAGGAGCCCGGACCAACACGCAGAAAATGTTTGTATAGTGCTCCCAATTTATCTTGTTAAGTAGTCAAAATATGAACTATTCCTATCCTATTTGGTCAAACGTTCTTCCGATGTCAGTTTTTGTCAGTTTTCAATCTCAATATAATGTGAATTGGAAGTTGGGATCGTATATGTCATTTTAGGTAAGTTTTAACACAGTATTATCGGATTATTGACATTTAGTTGTAAATAAATTAAACAAATCCGATAAAATATTTTTTTGTTAACTAAATCAATATATTAATACGTGATGCCAAAACTTTGGACCTCTTTTTACGAAAATTGCACGGACGCAGGAGCATAAAATTTTGCACACTTATAGATTAAGTATAGGAGAAATTCAGAACGCTAATATTTTTCAATAATATTGATTAAAAAGTACATTTAATCAATAAGTAAAATATTACCTACACTACCATGCATTTGACACACACAAACAAATATATTGATGATAACGATAAAAGATCACAGATGGCGCATTAAAAAGTTTGAAAACAAAGTATGTAGTTGGTCTGGAGAAATGAAGATGGCGTTCTTATCAACAAAATATTAAAATTTATTATTGTCGAATTTTGGCCAACGGGCGACCACTAGTTTTAATAATTCGCTAGTTCAAGAGTGCCTACAACATACTCCTTTCCAATTTCCAATATTGCATTAATCGAGTTCCAAAAGTAATCCTACATATGTGAGAATCGAAAACGAAATTACTTAAAACATCTTTTTTATTATTTTGTTGTTCATATCGCTACTTAAGACCACTTACACGTTTCTATGTTATCTATAATATTGTGTTAAAATGTCTAATTTAAAAGCGATTGCCTATAATACAAGTCAACAGTTAGTGCAGGTACTGAGTATCAATAATGAAAATATTACTACAATAAAATGTGTAAAAATATCCTTGTAATAAACTCTGTAACACATATTTCTGCTATTAAACATTATTACTATTATTATTATTTAACCATAGTCAGAAGCTGAATCAGTTTAATATTTAACCCTAAAACGTGCAAGTGGCCCTTAGAAAGTAAAAATTTAAAGCAAAAACTCTACTTCTGACTCAGATTTAATTATGATTGTACATATAAATTGCTCGCATTGTAAATATTTCTATTACTTATATTTTATAGTAAGTACTTAGAGTTTTTTATTATTAAAGTTAAAGAATTCCAGGATGTTAAAGAGTCAATTTAACAACATGGGTATTTGAATTTTGTTGATTAGATGGCATCGTGGTATATATAGATGTATACATGTATAAATATGTTAGACATAGAGATACGCTATAAGCTATATCATATGCTTTAAGCTATAAGCTAAAACGACTACTAAAGTATCTTCACTTTAGATAGACCTTACTTTGAAGATACTACTACATACCAACTCTTAACTAAAAAAACTGACTTCAGAGCAGTGATAAGTTTGTTGCGCATTTTCTAAACTAATTTAAATTTATCGCTAACTTCTTTTAACCATCAAATTTTAGTTTATTTTGTACACGACATTTCTACAGACTTTTAATATGTTCCGGGGTAAACGCTGATTAAAAATACCACGAGCAGACACGTCCGGACTTATTTGACATGTCTGAAATGTTCTATCTCTTTTCTTTTTGTTTCATTGAAAGAAAATAGCATACAGTTCAAATTAGTGTTGTTGGTTCTCAGTAGAATTACTGACAAAACGTCAGTGCTTCAGTTATTGTTAGTATATTAATGTCTAATGTGTTTTCACTTCTTTCAATA
Source organism: Calephelis virginiensis (assembly GCA_002245475.1). NCBI lineage: Eukaryota > Metazoa > Arthropoda > Insecta > Lepidoptera > Riodinidae > Calephelis > Calephelis virginiensis. The sequence goes on from NJDC01003712.1 coordinate 27,532, forward strand.
TATATAGCCAGGTTGCTATAATGGTCGATGAACTTGCATCGCTTTTCTTTTAAAGTTTCGGACCCACGTAAACGCAAAGCAACATTTTCAGATTATTTAAAGATACATTTATTAGCATTGAATGAATCGACAACATTTCGATTTAATGCTCAAGTATATGCTTTAGCTAAAAAAATTAAACAGGCTATACATATAGATGTTTTCGGCTCTACATAAATATTTTGTACAGCTGTATAGGAACTAATTTCTTTATATAAAAAAATAAGTCTATCCGTATGATAAATAAATAAATAAATAAATATCCCTGGACAACTTACACTAATTGAATCTAACCCCAAAGTAAGCTCATTATATGCTTGTGTTATGGGTGTTAGTCAACGATACTAATACATAGAAATACTTAAATAGATACCAGAATAAATTTAATAAACACCCAGACCCGGAAATGCAGACATCTAAATGTTCATCACACAAATGCCTGCCCCCGTCGGGAATCGAACCCGAGCCTCGCGGTAAGTTGATGTAGTTAGGCGAGTACGCTAGCCACTCGACCAACGAGGCGGTCGGGTTTTTATATCCGTATGATGTTATACATTTTACTGTGTCTTTTACTGTGATAACAGAAAACCATATTTCAGATACAGTTCTTGCAACATACGAAGACTAATGGCCTTTAATAGTGGTAAACACGTATCTATATTCATATTGTCAAAGTGTGCATCAGAGCGAAATCGGTAATCGATTAGCATAAAAAATATTTTTTTACAACTTAAGTTAAATCATTATAAATGTTTGGTATTAATAAGTAATTAAAAGGTTTAATTACAGTAAATATTACACAAGTAAAGATTACTCGCCTTTGTGACTTGTAAGTACTGTACTTTGTTACGACATTTAACTCAAATCCAACTTCATTGCCACTTCGCAATTTGATTAATATTAACTGATTAATTTAAAAAAAACGATTCTTCTTTTAAAATGTAGGCCAGAACAATGTGCGTCGTGTTGTTTTATACGTTCAAGAAAATGTATGTATTGTTAAGTATATCTCAAATCGGAGCACCACTGAATTATGATTCACCTTTCCATTAAAAATCCAAAAGAATCTGTTAGTTATTTACCGAGTCGAGTGGCTAGCGTACACGCCTAACTACATCGATCAACTGCGAGGCTCGGGTTCGATTCCCGACGGAGGCAGGCTTTTGTAAAATGAGCACTTAGATGTCTGCATTTCTGGATCTGGGTGTGTATTAAATTTATTCTGGTATTTATTTAAGTATTTCTATGTATTAGAATGATTGACTAACACCCATAACACAAGTATATGATTTGCTTACTGTGGGATTAGATTCAATTTGTGTCACTTGTCCAGGGATATTTATTTATTTATCAAGTAAAGAATATACAAATAAAATACACTAAAATTTATGATCTCCTCCTTTTTAAAGCCTGTTAATTAATAAAAATAAATTAAATCAGATTCATTACGCATTACACAGATAAGCCAATCTATTGGCATTTCAGGCACAATATACTGACAATATCAGAACATGTGATCGATATTTATACATGGTGTTTTTTTACTGAATGACCTGATTACCATTTACGACCATTTATAACTGCCTTGTTGGTACAGGAGTCATTATATACGCAAAACGGTATTGTCATCAATCACCCGCGACGCTCGGGTTTGATTTCTGACAGGGGTAAGATTTGTGTGATAAAAATGTTCTGTTTTTCTAAGTGACTATTTTATAGTACTTAATTCATAATTTTATTGCTACTAAATATTCCTGGAAAAATTATAAAAATTACACTAACCTCAACGTAAGTAAATTATACGTTTGTGTTGTGGGTGTTAAACAACGATACTAATATAAAGAAATACTTAATCATGTAATGGTAATGTCTAGTATTGCCAGTTAAAGCCCGCGAAACGGAACTCAATATGGCAATCTGTCAGACGTCAAGTGTCTAAAATGTGATTGTCAATACTCGATGCTTGCGGTTACTGTGTTAAAAGGCTGACTTGTAAATTTAATCTAATTAAATCGCTAATTACTTTCGGTGTGATTTAGTTTGGACGGAATATAACTATATTAATGACTTGCGTCGGGAAACTTTTACGGTGATTCAGACAATAGTACAATAAATTCGGTGTGTACTTTTGTATAACGCTTGGGAATCAGCGTGGACGACGGACCAGGCATTTTCAGTAGCAGAATACCAGTTAAGGGAAGCAATCCACTTATTAATTATACAATTCCCATATTCTACCACCTTGTTCTTTCGTATAATGCTTCCACTGCGCGAGGAGATAAGGAAATTGCAAGGAAAGTGACAACCCTTTATATGACTAGTTTCGGCTCTAGCCACCATTTTAAAAAATATTCATGTCAGGAGTCAGCTCCAATAGGTAATAATTGTCATAAACACTGAGACTAAGATAATATACAGATGTTTGTGGTCATCAAGCAAATGTCTATTGCTGTGGGGAATCGAAACCGAGCTTAGAGGTTGTTAGGTGGAGTTCAGCATGTAGTCTGACCCATCAAGCGGGTAAATGAAAACAAAGATAACTGAAAATAAAAAAAACACTTTAAAACACCTACTATTTTCTATTTCCTTTAATTTCTTTGAAAGGAGATAGCGAATTATGAACATTTTTATAACGGTACATTAGTAAGTAGCAGAATCTATACATATACTAAAATAGTAACAATAAATCTGTGCGTTTTAACCAAAGCGATGGTTGTTAATTTTTAACGCAAAAACTGCAGAAGGAAGAAAGAATACCAAATTTTGTTTAGTTAACTAAGGCCTAAAATCAACATTTAGGGTAAAGTTTACCTTAGGGAAATCTTTCGTTTTTATCCAACTTATTAATAAATAAATAATAAATGAATAGTTTCGGGCTGCCAATCCACAACAAATAAACAAGGGCTTATTACTTTTAACGTCGCATATAATATCAGCACCGACTTCAGACCTATAAGTAAATAGCTTATATTAGATAATAGGTGGTATATAATTATTATGATTTTTTAAATAAAAAAAAGTATTTTCACGCCCATATCCCCGAAGAGGTAGGCAGAGGCACAACCAAGACACCCACGACTAGCCGAAGACACTAACTCGCATAATGTGATAGGTGGCAAACCTATCGCCAACCGGGCATATATCCAATCCCCAGAAACAGTTTTTATTAGAAAATTGGAAATTTTTATTATTATTTAATTTTTAGTTTTGAAGTCGGTTTTTTAACGTATCTAGTTATTTTAAAAGTTAAAAAATATACCGACTGAATTGAGAACCTCCTCCTTTTTTGTAAAGTCGGTTAAAAATAAATATCGGGATAGGTGAAATTAGATAAGAAATGCTCTTAATATAAAAAGGAATAGGCCTACCTGTATGAAATTTTTATGGGATCAATTGGAAACTATTCCCCATCAAACAAAAAAAGAATAACGTTAATCAGCTCAGCAACCGCGGAAAATCGGTGTACATACATAAAATAAATATACCGGCCGAATTGAGAACCTCCTCCTTTTTTTCAAAGTCGGTTAAAAACCTGACTAACTACTTCCTCACCACGTTTTTTTTTCGAAATATGGATAATGATTTCGAAATGGTCCACATAATTTTGTTATAATAATACAAATAGTGCTTTGATGTAGACCAATTATGATAGGGAATCCCACCTGGAAATTATGACCCACCTTTCCAAAAAAGAATTATGGTTCTTTATTCGTTTCGTAACTGACTGAGTAACAAACAGAAAAAAAACACGCACTCATTGACAATCTCACCTTCTCAAAGTCGTTTAAAAATAACTTTATCTAGATTTTATAATGTCAAACGTAGGGAAAATCAAATCGGGAAAGCTTAAGAAACATATTAAAAAATACTTTTATATATCACTAGATAACTAGATAAATATTAACAGAATATTTATTTAAAGAACCAATAATTCTAAATAAGAAGGTCTTTGATTTTTTTGGTTATAAGAATATCAAAATATAAGTAAGAGCCGAATCATCAAATTATATTTATAGTACGAGTACTTAATCTTTCATAAATCTGCTTGCGTGGGCTAAAACATATCTTTTTTTTTTGCTTTTAAGAGACTTAAAGCTTGTTATATATAAGGTCTACACGAATTAGTGTTCGAAATTGTGGCTGCGCTTTGTAAAGCTATGCTTGAATAGTACTTTAAATATATAAATATGTATTTGCTCCCGTTCAATGACTTGCTTGCAATCTATTTTTGAGACACTTTATTTTTTTTTTCTGATATTGGAAGGCGCTATTCTTAACACTATTCGGTCAAAATTGTATATGGAAAGGCAACCAAGCAGACGGATTTTCTGATGGTAAGAAATTCATGCCGCCTAGAGATACCAAAGGCGTTAATGGTGCGTTGCCAACCTTAGGGCGGGATGTTAGGCCTCGAGCAAAGTGAAGTTTACCGGCTACCTTACTCTCCGAACCGGAATGCGTCAACGGCAAGCGCTGATGTTATTGCGGCAGGAATAGTTAAGATGGTGAAACCACCTATTCACGTTTTGGTGACGGTAAGCCTGTACACGCCTTTTACGAGCTGTCTGGCACAGAAAGGCAAATGGTCCCAGACCAACACGGGGTAAAACGACAGTAACTATTTAACCTACTTAAAAAAGGACTTAAAGAACGTTTTCAATTCGAATTCGTAGGTTTATTTTTATTTCTTTTGTATGTTTTTTTGTATGTTTTTGTATGACCTATTTTTATGGTTCGTTTTTAAAAAGTTAGGTTGTGATTTCTAGGTGACCCCTTAATAATTTTATCATTATTCGACTAGTTGTTTTTGAGTTAGACTTAACAGTGCATACATTTTTTGCTTGTGAAAAATTTGTGAATGAGTAAAAAAGAAATCATTTGCAATTTTTGACAGTCGCAGAGGTGTTTCTGATATTGCTCATCCTTACAATTACATTGAAATCCTCATACTAAAATTTATTATTATACTAATACTACTAATACTAATAAATACTATTATTATACTAATTTTTATTAAGTTAAATTTTAATTAAACATTCAAATTTGAAAATGTACGAATTATATATACTAGTGGTCGCCCGTTGGTCGAAATTCGACCATAATAAATTTTAATATCGTATTGATAAGAACACCATCTTCATTTTTCAAGACCAAGTACTTTGTTTGCAAACTTTTTAGTGTGTCATCTTTTATCATTATCATCAATATATTTGTTTGTGTGTGTCAAATGTATGGTAGTGTGGGTAATGTTTAATTTATCGATTTAATGTACTTTATAAGCATTGTTATAAAATAATATTAGTGTTTTGCACTTCTCCTACACATAAATTATAAGTGTGCCAAATTTTATGCTCCACCGTCCGCGCAATTTTCGTAAAAAGGAGTCCAAAGTTTTTACATCACATATTAATATATATATTCACAAAAATGTATGCGATTTTATTTGAATGTGAACACTATTCTTTTTAATTTTTTTCAAATGTTAAACTTATTCAAAAGTCGTGAAAGACAACTTGATCAAAAATTACTAAACATTATTTCAATTTCAAATGCTACGACTTAGAAACGTGCCTAAATTATGTGAAGGTTTCTGCCCTCCAGCTACTGTTACTGATTAGCAACTCTTATCAACACGGAGGTATGCGAGCCATGAAAGTTATGTAGCCTCCACGATAACATAGCGTAAGTTGTTGAAATGTTTTTTGGAATTTTTCGTTTCAAGCAGAATATTTTGCACCTTTTGAAAGACAGACTGTGGTTCAAATGGAAATGATTTGGGTAATTTTTGCATAAAATAAATAGCTAAATCAGAAGTGGGAGTCTTTTTGAGAGAAAACTAAGAATTTAGAAAAAGAAAATACCTTCACCCTCATATCCCGCACAACGGAGACAGAGGCACAATTAGGTTACCCACGACTAGCCGAAGTCACTAAGCCCCATAATGTGATAGGTGGCAAGCCTATCGCCAGTCACGTACATATCTGATCCCGGACAAAGTTATTTTTATTAGAATATACCCCTTTATCCTCTTTTGTTGCCCTACACAGGAATCGAACCTAGGACCTGAAGAAGCCAAGTCTGGTAACGGACCGCTGGATCACAGAGATGATTTTTTAAGCAGCATGACATGCCAAATTTTTTTATAGTCTAGGAAGGCAAACGACAACCTATAATATAGCGCAAAAAAAGGATAGTGACAAGGACTTTACAAAAGGTACAGCTTCCTATCGCAGTCCCGTCTTGACCATGGGTTTAGGTAACTAGACCAAATTATCGACAAATAAAATAAGTAGCCTCTGTGGTCTAGCGATTCAGGTGTTGGACTTGACTGCATGAGGTCCCGCGTTCGATTCCCGGATCGGGCAACAAAAAGGAATTTTGGTTTTTAAAATTTTCTAACAAAAAAAATGTTGCTCGGGATTGGAAATGTGCCCGGTTGCCAATAGGCTTGCCACCTGTCACATTGTAGGACTTAGTGTCTTCGGCTAGTCGTGGGTGCCCTGGTTGTGCCTCTGCCTATATCTTCGCGAATATATGCGTGAAGATATTCTAAAATAATATAAAATATATCCGCTGCAAATAATATTTTTTTATTTATTTATTATATAAATACCCGAAAGGTATGTAAGATATGAAACTCAATTTTTTTTAACTCCACTTAAGACTAGGTTAATGGTGACAACGGTTTATGGTAATAGGTGTAATGTAAATATTTTTTATGTATATTTGGGTACAGGTATTATGTGCAAACAGTATTCGAGGTTTTTTATTGTTTTTTATAACAATTGAGTTGTTTGAAAAATTGTGTGATATTTGTTAATTGATGATTTTTATTACCTAACAATTATGTAACTTGCAATGACCGGACAGTAGCAAAAATTGTGCGATATTTGAAAAATAATGGTTATTTCGTATTTTTTAAAAAAATATACGGTCGTATAACGTAAAATTTGTATGAAAGTTGTATGAAAAGAAGCGTGTGTTTGTGAATATATGTATATTTTTTCAATTCACAATCTTTATTAGATTACTGAACGTAAAAAACTGCTGAACCAATTTTCTTAAATTTTTCACATACAAAGAGGATAACTTGGATTAACACATAGAACAGTGTTTATCCCGAAACAATTTTTCTTCGGGATCACGTGGGCAACGAATTGGGCAACATGAAATATATCTTTATTTGTAGGATGACATTGTTACAAAAAAGAAAACTATTTTTGAGGCATCCTTTTAAGTATAATGATACCTGTAATAGAATGCTTTTCACAGATACAGTTCGTATACTAGATATAATTTGTTATTTTTATAAAAAATATCTTTCTATTTATGATATTGGAAGGCAAACAAGCAGACGGATTTCCTGATGTTAAGAAATTCACGCCACTTAGATACACCAAAGCTGGTAATGGTGCATTGCTAACCTGAGGCCGGGATGTTAGGCCTCGAGAAAAAGTAAGTTTACCGACTACCTTACCCTCCGAACCGGAATACGTCACGACGTTATGGCGGCAGGAATAGGTAAGGCGGTGGTACCAATCCGGGCGAGTCGCTGCTAAACTCTACCTCCTAGTCAGATGTCACGGTGTTAGTGACGGCGAGCCTATGCTCACTTTTACGAGCTGCCTGACAAGGAAAGCAGATGGTCTATTCTATAAAGGAGCCCGGACCAACACGAGGAAAATGAATTTTAAAAATACATTTGGGATTGCCCAACCCGAAACT
>NJDC01003712.1:35605-48912 GCA_002245475.1 Calephelis virginiensis
ATTTATCTTTATGGGCTACAATAGCCTTAGACTCAGTTTAATTCGAAACCGGTTGGTTCTGCATTTAAAATTAATGTCTAACGTTAAACGTGGCTCACATGACAATTATATAATAACCGTTAATATATATATATACGATCAACTCGTAATTCGAATTTACACAAATATTTTTACAGGCTTTTACTCACCCTATTTTGTCGTTCAATTACTTATAATAAACAAATTTCAAAAATACATACATACTTATCAACACGCCAAATCCCTTACAGGGTAGGCAGAAAGTATCGAGTGCCAGACCTCACGAACCTGGCAAACCTGTCTTGCTTCCTTCACATTCATAACCCTTTTTATACAAACACGCCGGTTTCGGAGACTCTTGACACTACCCTCGGATAATATCCGATTAATCTGATCATTTAATTTAATATCGGACAACACCCGTGTGGTTTGATCATGGAAAGTCAATCTAGGTCCCCTCTGGTACCTACATCCATCCACATTCGCATTGTATATCTGCTTTGTCAATTTTTCACCTGTCATTCTTTCCACATGACCAAACCAACGGAGCATGCCTTTTAACATGAACACTTTCTTTCAATCAATTAAACAAATTATTAGTCGATAAATTATTATTTTTAGACAAATCTAAGAATAGATCTCAAACGATAGATTTAAAATTTAAAATAAACTTTATGTTTTGGAGCCAATGCAATTATATTTTTACTGTCGTATTCATAAACATAGATTAAAATACTCCAAGGTTGAAAATGGTATTATAGTCTATAATATTACACTTATATACAGACTATAATCTCAACTTAACTTTACTTTTACTTTAGTCTTTGTTTATTAAATAGATAGTTATAATATAGTCAAAACTTTAAAAGGCGAGTTTTATGTTTTTGTTTAAAACAATATTTTCTATTCTCCCTTTTGCGAGCATTAGCAATTATTGGCCATTATTAGCAAGTATTATATTAATATTATCAAATCAAAAATCGTTTTTGTGTGTGCATTGTAATATTTGATTTAGCTAATGATATCTCTTAGCAAAGTGCAAAAGCAATCGTATGTTTATTCAATTAAATGACAGGCATAAAAAAATTACATTATGCTAAAGAAGAAGAAGAAGGTGAAAATTGATGTCTTTTTGAAGGTTGATTAAAAGAAATCCAAAAATATATAAAAAAATCTATGTGAGTAGCAATTTTTTTGGGTCCCGATAACGTAACAATGTGTAGTCCGACACTGTGATATGTGGCAAACCTGTTATTAGCCGGGTACTTGTTCAATCCCCGGAACTTTTGTTTTTAATAAAAAAAAATTATGATATTTTAAAAAATTCACGACGCCTAGGGACACCAAAGGTAGTAATGGTGCGTTGCCAACCTGAGGCCGGGATGTTAGGCCTCGAGCAAAAGTAAGTTAACCGGCTACCTTACCCTCCGAATTGGAACACGTCATGAAGTTATGGCGGCAGGAATAGGTAAGGCGGTGGTACCAATCCGGGCGAGTCGCTGCTAAACTCTACCACCTAGTCAGATGTCACGGTGTTAGTGACGGCGAGCCTATGCTCGCCTTTTACGAGCTGTCTACAAGTAAAGCAGATGGTCTATTCTATAGAGGAGCCCGGACCAACACGAGGAAAATTAATTTTAAAAATACATGTAGGATTGCCCAACCCGAAACTCGAACCCGAAACCTTATTTAGTCAACCACCAAACCACTAGACAACATAGGCGTAATTCGTTTATTTACAAAGTAATGATTACTACTTGTTCAACCAAACATAATGTAATGAAAGGTGAAACTCAAAAGCTTAACATTTACTTAACAAACTTTTCGTTTTACTTTATTGGGAAACTCTGAAATCGGATTGTGATCCCTTTTTATTGTTGGGCTGAGTCTCGCGACAAATAATTTACTAGAAGGCTCCAAATGTTTCATGTATATTTATTGTAGAGTTGGTGAATACTAAAATTGTCTTTTAAACATACTGCCATCTCGCGAAAACAATTTGAACTTTGTAAAACTTTTTTTTTTAATACTAGCCGAAACGGCAAAGAACTATACATATTACGGAAATACGTCAAAATGTTCAAATTAATCTTTTAAAACACAAAAATATTCAAATTCACTTGAAAAGAATCCTCGTTATTATAAAAGTCTTTATAGTAGGAGATCCAAACCTGCATCGATCTTCACTGAGCTGCTAAAATAATGAAACATGTTTTAAAATAAATTTAGTATATTATTAAATACGAGTATATTAAAAGTAGTTGGGCTTAAAAATCCTGAAGAGAATGTTTTGTTTTTAATTATTAAACATTTGTTTCCAGATTTTTTACAGATAAACCTATATCAACGAGTTTACAGTATAACAGATTACATTCATATTTTTTTTTAAATAAAAGATCGACGTATTTGTTCATACTTAACAACCAAGCACTTAATCCAGGTAAATAACTTGTAACCCATTTTCTGCACTTTCTACATGCTTAATGCTTTAGGTCAAGATATTATTTTCGTATTATCTTAAAATTGTAACATTTAATGACAATATTTTGTTGAAAAACAATTTTAATTTTTATGTCTAGAATTTTTCTAGGCAACTTGTGTTTCATATGTTTTCTAATATGATCAGTGTATTATAAAGTATCTTTCATCCTATTATCAGATCGGTGAAAGTAGACTTGAGTTCAGATCTTAGATCATTATTTTATCAGTGGCCCACATTTTGTGGTTGGACAGTTACTTCCTGAAATATTTTCTTAATAGCCGACCCGGCAGTCAATGACAGTTTATATAGGAAAAATAAAAGTATTGTTTTTCCTATTTTGTTTGTTATATTCTCATTTATTTGTTCCATGAGAACTTTAAATGAGCCCTAAAGAAAACAAAAAAATGTCTAGTTTTATGATTAGCAACATATTTTGGCAATTCATATTTATGTTTACAGATGACCATTATGATTGTATAACCGTTCAATGTGATTTTTTTCTATTTTGGAATTAAACATTAAAAACATTTAAAAATCTGAATTTTTATTATATTTTAAGATTTAATAATTACCATACCTACATCTCCCATGTTAAATATATTTTTAATTTTTTTTATCCAAATTATCGTCCTTTATTCGTCTGCTATAAAATCAAAATGGGACAACAACGGAATTATTACCTATCTTTCGAAAAACGAATTATCGAATTACGACGAGTAATGAATTCATTAAGGTCGGTTGTTTTGCAGTTTTACTACACTTAAAATTATAAATCGGAAATATACACCTATCTATAGTACTACTATTTAAATTATGCGCTTAGGCTTTACACTTTTTATTATTTTCACACTTTATACTTTTATTTTTAAATTGGCTGACCTAATCTAAATGTAACCGAAATGATTAATTATGTAATAACAACTCTATACAGATATCTTTAAAATACAATCGGATTCCCGAAGCTTGACGAATATAGCCGAAGCGCATAATTTGAATAGTACAACTATACCATATATCACCTATGCCAAGGAATACACAGAGTTACGAGTATCGTGTATACAGACCTGCCTGGATTACTCCTTATTCACTATTTATGAACACTCCGGTATCGGAGACCCTTGACTCCATCTTCGGATATTACCTAAGCGACTTGGTCGTGAAATGTTCACTTATGTTTACCTACCAACAGCAATACATATCAATACAGTATCTTCACGCCCATATCCCCGAAGAGATAGACAGAGGTATAACCAAAGCACCCACGATTAGCCAAGGACACTAACTATTGCCAACTGGGCACATATATAATCCCGGAAAACGCTATTTTTATTTGGTTACAAATGTTACAATACAGATTTACTGTTTTTTTATGTTGCCCGACCCGCGGATCGAACCCAGTACCTCAAAAGTCAAGTCCCACGCTGGATCGCTCTACCACAGAGGCGATAACCATAGACTGGTTGTTTAAATGTAGGTATTCGTATTGTATTATGGAAGTTTTTGATGTGTCTTTTAAAGTAACATATTAAGGACCAACAAGTATTAAAATATGTACAAAGTCAATATAAAAGCTTCGTGATTGAGCTTAAGGTTAAAACATATAGTATGAACTAGAAAAAGGCTTATCTGTAAAAAGTATACAAGAAATTCTGTTTAAGTACACCCACATCTCTCAAGGGATCTCAAGACACTTTATCGACATGTAGATATTTTAGAAAATCAGCATATCCTATGTGGGTTATACGGTATCTGTACAATGTACATATTATAAAAACTTGAAAAACTGTTGTTGTTGCTTCTGGGGTCTAGCGGTCCGGCGTCGGACTTGACTTCTTGAAGTCCCGGGTTCAATTCCCAGATCGTCCAAAAAAATGTGTATTTTCAATTTTCTATAACAAATAACGTTGCCGTGATTGGATGTGTGCCCGGTTAGCGATCGGCTTGTCACCTATCACATTGTGTTACTTAGTGTCTTCGGCTAGTCGTGGGTGGCCTGGTTGTGCCTCTACCAACTCCTTCGGGGATATGGGCGTGAAGTTCCTTTATTTATAACACCCAAGTGAAGCCATTGCCAACAGTTATTAGAGTATAGTTCAAAGCATACCTTTGAGCGAACTTCGAATTCAAAACCGCTAGGACGATCATGAGTTATTATTACGCAAACAAGATAACTATTAACTACGCTATTAATAATACGCTATTACGGTGTAAGTTAGGGTTTGTTTAGGAATTGGGACCTTCGTGTTACAAATTGCATGTAAATTGAAGCAGATCAATGGAGCCAGTGGGTCGTGAAAATGGGACATTAAAGTTTAGCTTCGCATGTGTAATAAGAAATCAAAAGCTTTTCGCAATAATCCACGCCATGTTCGGTTTTATTATCACTTACTTCCACATTTTTGCTTTATCGTTCAATTTATTATTCAATTAGATATTTCTAGCTAGCTGTTTCCCGCGGCGTTACGCGCTTAGGTAGTAGCCCCATTCAATTCTACATGTTAATCAAAGTTACACTCTATCCGTCATTAATAAACATGGACTAAGGTCGGTGTAAATTTAAGTTGATATTATAGTTTGTATCACATTGTAATAGGGACTACAGTCCATGGTTAAACCTTGGAGTAATTTACGCCGCGTTTATTAATACGACAGCTAGTGTGTGCCAAATTTAATAAAAATCGGATTTGCAGTTTTAGCGTAAAGAAGTGACAATCGAACAAATAATCATAAAAACTTTCTCATTTATAATATTAATAGGTTAAGTAGGATTAGAGCTAAAGGTCAAATGGGACTTTTCGAAACCGGGATGTTTATTTGAAGTAATGAATATGGAGGTAGCTAGGCAGATCTGCAGTAGAAATCAAGAAAACTGGCACAAAACTTATTTTTTATTTTTATATGGCAAAATAGACACAAAAAGCACATATTTCCCTGAACGTAAAGGGTACCCTCTGCATATAGACGCTATAGATGTTTTGTTGCGTCTTGGTTCTTTTTTTTATGATATTGGAAGGCAAACAAGCGGACAGATTTCCTGATGGTAAGCAATTTACGCCGCCTAGAGACACCAAAGGTGGTAATGATGCGTTGCCGGGATGTTAGGCCTCGAGCAAAAGTAAGTTTTCCGGCTACTTTACCCTCCACACCGGAACACGTCATGACGTTAAGGCGACAGGAATAGGTAAGGCGGTGGTACCAATCCGGGTAAGTGGCTGCGAAACTCTACCACCTAGTAGGATGTACGGTGTTAGTGACGGTAAGCCTATGCTCGCCTTTTACGAGCTGCCTGGCAGGAAGGCAGATGTTCTATCCTGCACAGGAGCCCGGACCAACACGGGGAAAATGGTTGCCTTCCAATGTCATTAAATAATATATCAAAAAATGAAGTTTGCAGAATTATTGTCATATTCCTATTTTTTTTTGTATTTTATTATAATTATAATTATTTACAATAGTACATCACAAGCATCTACTACATAGCACATAAAATAAGCGAGTTAGTTGATACATCTTTAACATATTATCAGATAAATATTCTGATGGCAAAAACAGCAGCAGCCCCATACCATTTTAACCTATAAAAGTAAGGCTAAGACGATGCTTAAATAACTGAAAACAGGTATAAAAAGACGAAAGATATGAGTATTACGCTCATGACCTAAATTATTTGCCCGTTTTCCAGATACAATTTGCCGCATTGAGAATCCATTGCATTGTCTGTTTCAGTAGACTTATAGTGCTGTTTCGCTTATTGTTTTTTTGTTTTACAAGGTTACAGTGCAACATAGATATAACTTTTCAGGAGAATAGGCAATCTGAGAGCTAAACTTGTACTGTAGTAGAAAATATGGAGTTTAAATATTGAAAAAATCTATCGCCAGCACTCAGGGTTTTCAATTATATTTTAATCAGGCATTAGTTTGACAGTTTTCATAAAAAAAATCAGCCCTTATATTAGATTAAATGGTCGACTTTTCTTAGTGCGATCTTATATTTGACAACTTCTTGAAAATTTAAAGGAAAATAAAATGTCTTACTACATTTGGATTCAATATCTGTAATTTTCCAAATAATTACTTAGAATTGACAAAACCTAACACTAACGATTTGTCTGCTTTAAATTTTAAAACAAAATTTATGAGATTGACCTATCTAACATATCATATACGAAACTTTTCTTACAGTTCGTATGTGTACTCTACGTCAGCTCTTAACGTAATGAAAATAACATAATATAAATGAAAAAAACAATAATAAAAATAAAAATAATAAATGAAAAAAAAGTGAACAAATTATAGTAACTACTGGTCGCCCATTGGTGGGCCCATTGGTGGAAATTTAACCATTTTAATACTTTAATATCCAAATTTTAATATCTTGTTGATAAGAACGCCATTTTCATTTCTCAAGACCAACTACTTTGTTTCCTGAATAGTTAGTGCGCCATCTGTGATCTTTTATCGTCAACATCAATATATATGTTTGTGTGTGTCAAATGCATGGTAGTGTGGGTAATGTTTTATTTATTAGTTTGATGTACTTTATAAAAATTATTATTGAAAAATATTAGCGTTCTGCACTTTTCCTACACATAAACTATAAGTGTGCCAAATTTTGTGCTCCTGCGTCCGCACAATTTTCCTAAAAAGGAGTCCAAAGTTTTGGCATCACGTATTAATATATAGATTTTAATAAATAGATGTGTCATAGGTCAACGATACTGACATTTAAATAGCTGATACCAGACAAATATAATAACAGTCAAACCCGGAAATGCAGACAAACGGATGCTCATTGTGTAACGAGCATGAGCAACGCTTGTTCGTTTTGAATCGATCTCGATCCTCGCGGTTGAAAAAGAAGTGGGTCTAGTTTTCATGTGGCTAATATCTCAACCTTATTAAGAAGAAGAAGAAAGGCATTAGTAATCACTTTGATATTGCAGATGTCGTGAGTGAGCCCAGGAACTTAACAAACTGATGTCATCCGCATCTTTTCTTAGCCGAGAAAAGAGACGGCAGTGTATCACCACTTAGTGGATGTCCCCTGCATACGAACTTCCTATTTCATCGTTAGAACAGCTAAGGATTGGAATTTTTTACAACGGAAGGTGTTTCCTAATCAACATAACTTGAGAGTTTTCATGGAAAGAGAGAATAAATAGTACTTTTTCATCTTTGACACATTCTCTGCGTTCCTTTAGGTAAGTACTACAATGTATCGACCATTAAAAAGTAGAAGACGGTTTCTACTTTTCGTAAAGCTTATTATTTGTTTTTTTTTAACTCTTCACAACAGTAAAAAATAAAAACTCTATCTTCAGCTTTGGTATTATAGTGGGAAAAAATGTGAGGCAGTAGAAATTTTGGTTTAAAAATCAAAAATACATCACCAGTAATTTATCAGTACAGTTCAGCACATACAAAAACCTGAACTATGCTAATAAATATATCTCATTAAAAAAGAATAAAGACGAAGACGAAGAAATAATTTAATTGGTTCTGACTTAAACTAAGTTAAATGTAAGTAAATAATTAAGTATCTCTATTTCTCCCGGAAGAGGTTCGCAGAAGTACAATCTAGTTATCCACAATTAGTGGAAGGTGTTTTGTCACACAAATTGTTACGTGGCACACCTATTGGGAATTGTGCACTTTAACATATATACATACATACATATCTTCACGCCAAGTCCCTTACGGGGTAGGCAGAGAGTATCGAGTGCCAGACCTCACGATCCTGACAAACCTGTCTTGCTTCCTTCACATTCATAACCCTTTTCATACAAACAGTCTTTAACTTCATCAATCAGCACTTTAACAGTCCTGAGAAATATTATTTTTTATTAAAAAAATAGGCAAACATGTTAATGAGTTCCTGGAAATCGAAATCGTCGCCCACATAGTCAACGCCAATAGTGGACCACTAGACCACAAATGCGATTATAATATATTTTTGATCAAAATAGATCAGTTACAAAGTAACAAAGTTCATCTAATTATTTTATAGTATCTTCACGCCCATATCCCCGAATAGGTAGGCAGAGGTACAACCAAGGCACCCACGACCAGCCGAAGACACTAAGTCCCACAATGTGATAGGTAGCAAGCCCATCGCCAACCGGGCATATTTCCAATCCCGACCAACATTTTTTTATAATTAGAAAATTGGAAAAATCCAATTTTCTTTATGTTGGCCGACCCGGGATTTGAACCCAGGACCTCATGTAGTCAAGTTCAACACCCGGACCGCTAGACCACAGAGGCGACTATTTATTTTATGAACGAGCTATATTATTTTTAGGCAACATCTTAAGTTTTCTAATCAATTTTCATTATAGTCCGAGTTCTAACACATTAGTCAGTTTAGGGTTGCTTATAAAGTTGCAAAGGGGATAATTTATTTAATTAAATAATATAGTTTAAAACCTTTGAAACGTCTAACAGTAAGTTATTCACAAATAATAAAAAACTATATGATATTCGTAAATTTAAATCAAAATTATCAAGACATTAATTAAAGGATTAGTCATTTAATTAATAAATAACTTATTAATTAAGTGATATTAGCTATAAAATACTGACAATACTTACGAAATGTTACTTATTAATCACATTTCATAATCACAAAAATGCAAATCCAGGTTTAAAGTTTATACTTTTATAGAATTAGTCACTTTTCACTGGTAACTTGGCAAGGAACATTTTGAAGTTGACCGTACTACAATAGCTCGTAGAGGGTGCTACGACGCGACCTCGTAGCAGAGCAGACGGTTTCAAACTGAATGCCGTCTGAAGGCCGGGCGGAAAGCTCGCCGGTTACCTGGACCATTTTTCTAACAGCATTTGTATATCATTGTATTACTGTTTTAATATTTTCGTATGTAACATCTATGATGCTAAATTTGAAATATTTCAGTTTCAAAGGATTTTTGTATAAAAAATGTCTTTTATGTATTTGTTGTGGTATACGGGGAAATTAAATATTATTGCTTGTTTGATTTTAAGATTTATCTGCCTTTTCTTGTAAAAACTAATATCTATGCTGGCATATTAATATTTTAGATAAGTTTTGGTAAGAAGCTGATACAGTTTTTTGTACTAGTTTTTATAGAATTCTAGCTGTCCAGCTAAATTTGTCCCGCCAACAGCCGTCAACATTTGAGATAAAAACTACCCTATCTTTAAAATAGGACCAAACTACAGATAGTTGTGAAATCCGTTCAGCATTTTAGGAGTCCATCGCGTATAAGCAACGTGATACGTAATTTAAATATATTAAAATTTTTAACAGATTGACTGATTTTAGTATAGATATATTAAAATATAGAGATATTACAAAAAACAATGAATATGAACATAACAGATAGCCTCCAAGTATATATATTTAAAATACCACTGGTGTCTAACATCATTTTGATAGGATAATGACACAAATATTTAAGTCTTCCAGCTACACTACCGAAATTTATCCAGATTTCCTGATGGTAAAAATGCAAGTCGCGTGTTGAGGTCAAATATATCAGTGATGAACCGATGTATCAGGAATGGTAATCCGCTCGTTTTTAACTAGCTGCCCGAGGAGAAAGCATTTGGCTTATATTCTTATGAAGTGCCAACAAGGGAAAATGCTTTGATATTTTCAAATGGATATGTTCCATCCAATCCCCAGCAATGTTAATTTTTGACATTAAAAACATACATTTTCTAACTTTTTTATTACCCGACCTGGGGATCGAACCCGGGACCTCAAGAAGTCAAGTTCGATGCCAGATTGCAAGACTACAGAGGTGACAGAGGCGTTTAAAGTTGTTTATACAAATCTAAGAAACTGCAAGAAGTGGGGTTCGGTTAAACTTGGGTTAAGGCACATCGGTAGACTCGAATATTACTTGGCCGCTTTGTACTTTTCTTTATTGATTCGTAAGTTTCTATTATGATAGGATTCGAGTACGAATATATATTTCATTTTTATTGTTGACATTTCCTAATGAGTTACTTGTTATTCGAGTAGCTACGGTTTCAGTCAAAAGGTTCGCTTGCGGAGAATGCCAATAGGCTTCAAGTTCTCTTTATATACAAACTTTTTTGTTTACAAAATTATTATAATTTAAAATTAAAAAAAAATAGAAATGTAATATAAAGAAGTGCAACAATGTTCTATAGCAAATTTAGTTGTATAAATTATTGGATCCGACTTATAACTCAAAATCTCTTTGTCTCTTTTTAACAAATGTTGATATTATGTACGCCGAAAGAGATAACGATTTTTTGGCTATGCTCATTTTGGCGTCGATTTAAAGTGATATCGTGACAGACCACATGCTTGCCAAGAACGCCATATTTTGTGTTCAATTTTGTAGTGATGTACAATACAATTGCCGATATTTTATTTTACATTTCCAGAAAATGATATTTGGACAAGATATGAAAGGATATCATTTAAAATGTCAATCACAGTCTATCGTAATAAGAATTATTTCAAATACTCACTTTAAAGTAAGGAAAGTGATTTAAATATAATCTGATCACATTTTTTTTGTAGTGATAATAAATCTTATAATAAATATAAAAAGTAAACTTATACGAGTATAAATAATAAACATATTTGCACAACATAATTTTAAAAAATATGCTGGTGAAAAGTAAATAACTATTTTTTTTATTACATTTCCCTGGTTATAAGCCAATTGAGTAGCAGTAAGTAAGTTGACAGTTGCAATTTCTTTTGGTATGAAAATAAAAATTCTTATCTATTTACCTGAACTTAACTATCAATCGTTACTAATATATCATGTATCGTTATCGATACTCTACTTTTTCTGGACAGCCTGATAATGCTCGAATGTCAGCTATATTTAGCAAACTTTTTTCGTAGGTATTTCATGTCCGTATACTTAGAGGTCAATCGTAAATTCTAAGAACTATTTTAATAACCTCAGCTTTTAAACAAAAAAAAACGCATTTATTTAGGATATGTCCTAAAATGTCATAGATAGACACAGAAACACGACAAACTTATATAGCTACGCTTTCAGTGGAGGATAAAAATAGATAAAACTAATGCTATTTACTGTTTTTACTTAAAATTAAAAAAAATATTTTGATAATATTTTTTTTTTTAAATCTTTAGAAATACTGTTTACAAACTAAACTAACTTTAGATTAATGATATATTTTTCAAATGAAACAAAAACAAAAGAGATGGAACATTGTACACATGTCAGATTAATCTTGGCATATCAATTTTTGATGCTGTTGTCATGTTTTAAATCAATGTTTACAGAGTGATATATTAAATATCTGTAGAAATGTTATGTACAGACAATACTGACAGCACTAAAATTATTTGTCTCTTTCAATTGTTTACGTAGAAAGAAGACAGCGATAACTAAAATTAGTTAAGTGGGTGCGCAATAAAATAACCAAAATTATTTTATTATTATCTCACGCTTATTTTTTACTTATTATCCAATTGATTATATTTGCAAACATTGTAACATTACGATTTTATTGAAATTAGCGGTAACACTGCTGTGTACTAACTAAACTTATAGAAAGTGTTGGATTTTTTTCCAAAGAAACCAAGACAAAGCAATAAGTCAATTAAGAAATGTTAAATTAATTCAAATATGTACACATGACCTTTTAAATCAACATTTTCCGAGGAATATATTCTTCTTCTTCTTTTATAAATATGGCTTTCGATCGTTTTTCACGACTTACTTTGCCAATTTCAAGTTAGTTAATTCTTATACAATCATTAGTCACTATACGAAGTCATGTCAGGTCAGGGTATTGTGTAAAGCGGTGGCTTAGTTACTTAAGCTCATTGAGTGAGATTTGACGGCAGCGAGGAAATAGACGATACATTAATTTCTTCATGATTATTTTATTTGTGCACTTTCACTGAACAAAATTAATCTAATTCCCACCTAAATTAATCAATTTCATACATACATATATCTTCACGCCAAGTCCCTTACGAGGTAGGCAGAGAGTATCGAGTACCAGACCTCACGATCCTGACAAACATGTCTTGCTTCCTTCACATTCATAACCCTTTTCATACAAACACACCGGTTTCGTAGACTCTTGACACCACCCTCGGATAATATCCGATTGATCTGATCGTGAAATGTCAGCCTTGGTCTTCACGGGTACCTACATCCATCCACATTCGCAATGTATATCTGCTTTGTCAATCTTTCATCTGTCATTCTTTCCACATGACCGAACCAGCGGAGCATGCCCTTTCGCATTTAAACACCAACACTTTCTTTCAATCCCACTCTTTCTCGGATTTCACTGTTACGAATGCGATTAGCGAGCGTCACACCACAGATTTTCCGTAGTGTTCTCATTTCGACTGAATTTATCCTACTTTCATGCTCTTTCTGACATACCCAACTCTCACTTCCATACAATAACGTTGGAATAAGCACAGAATTATGCAAAGCGAGTCTAGCTTTTTGACTCAAAACCTCGCTTTGGACTAGCTTACCCAACACTCCATTCACACTATTCCCTGCACTCGCTCTCCTCTCTACATCCGTGGTGTACCTTCCATCCCTGCTAAAAGCACAACCAAGATATACAATTTCATTCATTTGTTCCAGCACTACATCATCAACCAAAACTCTGACATCTGTTCCGTCTCTGTCAAACACCATTATTTTGGTTTTCATAGCATTCAACTGTAAGGCCCTTTCTTTACAATCTCCTTCCATAACTGTGACCAGTGTTTGCAGCTCAGATGGTGTAGAGCCCAAAAGTACAGCATCATCTGCATAAAGCAGGCAGTTCAC
>NJDC01003712.1:56319-71344 GCA_002245475.1 Calephelis virginiensis
GATATTTAGGACGTCATCGCGTTATCAAGACCTAGCATAAACAAACAATTTATTATTTTACATAATATCTTTGCTTATGCCGTTTAAGGGTACAAAATACTTTTATAAATAAAACAATGCAAATAAATATATTGTAAAAATCCTCTTCGGAGCAGATAAGTAGCAAAAAAACTAACAAAACGCAGTTCTAAATATTCTTATGTCAAAGTTGTATTTACCTATGAAATGTGTATTTATTAGGATTGTAACGTTTGTAGGTGTGCTACAGCATTTATGGTGTCTATAGGCCACTGTTGTCTCTTACCGCCAGCAGAACTATGTACTTATTTGCAGATTAATGTTACAAAAAAATATATGATTTTACAGTTTGCAATTCCTGTAAAGAAAAGCAGATGCTTAAAATCGTGACATTAAACTATTTTTTTAAAAGGCCATTATTTAATTCACCTTGAACTAAATTTCTACCAGCGCCCTTATTATAAGTATACGGCACTCGCGGTCGTCTTCGTAAAACTCTTTGTATGAAAACTTGAAATAGCGCCTCTACTTGTAACTAAGGAGAACTATATTTTCAGAGCAAAAGCGCTATAGACTTAGAAACGTAAATAACCTAATATAGTCTATAGCAACTCATGGTACAGGCTTTTTTTTCTTTATTTAGGTTTTGGCCTTCACTTTAGTATTTTGCCATTAGTCAAGTAGAAATCTGCATCAAATTTTATATCAATTTTAATTAATTATAATTATTCATTAGTCTTAAGTCGTCAGTAAGTCATGTTAGGCTCTTGGGTAAAGCGGTGGCCTCATTACCCAAGCTCACGTAATGAGATTTGGCGGCAACGAAGAAATACACGATACACTAATTTCTTCATGATTATTTCATTTGTGATTCATGATTCCTTCATGATTATTTCATATTTACCCTCCGAACTGGAACACGTCATAACGGCGGCAGGAATAGGTAAGGCGGTGGTACCAATCCGGGTAAATCACTGCGAAACTCTACCACCTAGAAATGCCGAATTTTATTAAAATAAGGGACTGTATCTGTTTTCTTCCTGATCTCTTAGTTTTGTCAAGGTATTACAACGACAGTGGTACTATGTAAGACCAAATCAGGACTTTTTTACAATTCAAAAAAATATTTAAAATCGGTACAGCATCTTCTATCTGCTCATATTCATCTTCTTCGTTTATCCTTAAAATACATTACGTTATGAGATTTTTAGAATATTAGATCTGAATAAAAATTCAACAACCCCAAAATATAAATTAAATAAATGCATGTATTTGTTGTATACCTACAACATACATGGTAGTATTTTAAGCAAAAAATCATGATCCATATTTCTTAATGCAGCGCTTGTTCTCACACGATGTCGTCTAATGCATAACAATCGATCAGAGATGAAGGCGGCTTCATTTAATAGAGAAGCTGACGTTGCTAAATCTGTGGCTTTCAACTCACATGAATATTGGCTTACTTAGATATCTTCACAATTATAAACTAGGTAAGCAGAGTATTATAAGCCAAGTATCCCGATTACTACAGATCTGCATAACTTTCTTTTAATTTGGAACCATAAAACAAATATACAGGTTTAAGAGACTCTTAACACCGCGCTCGCATTACACCAGATTGATTTGGTCTTTAAATTAATAAATATCGACTTTACATACAACGTGTTTGTACCAGTTTTTGCCATATTCGTCCTAGGCTTCTATAGAAGGGTTGAAAATTATTTTCTAGCAAGCAGCTAAGACTATCATGTCGTTTGACATTAATACTGAGACGAAGACTAGACTAGAGTTTCGTGAAAATTCATTGAGATTGGTACTACCGTCTTTCTGGCACAACGTCAGTGTTGACTACCATCGTTTTCTTGTTTAAATTGATGGCTAGTAAAGAACATGGAACAAAGTCGCCTTGAGTCAACAAGCATAAAACTTAAACAGTATTTCTTTTTGCAAAATGTCTCCATGGTAATTTGTATTACACACTTAATAATTAAAACCACATTTCAAAAAGAAATATCACGATTTCAATTATGGCGGTAGTCGAAAATATTTTTTTTACTTTGATAATATTTGACGTTATGTATGAATACAAACATTTTTTTCTGTCTTGAATCGACTATTTTATTTGTGAAAACTACAAATAAAATGAGATACCGTTATATTCAGCTAGATATTGTATGCACCTAAAAAGGGATATAAAAATATCCTTCTAATATTACAAATTTGAAAGTTTGTATATTTGTTTGTTTGTTACTCTTTCACGCAAAAACTGCTAAGCCGATTTTGTGGAATTTGGCACACATAGTGGGTAGCATAACACATAGGATAGTTTTGTACCCAAAAAATGTACCCGTGAGATATTTAACTGGCAATGCTGCGGGTTATAGCTAGTTTAAAAATAAAAGGGGTTATTCTAATATGTTACATCTTAGAAAGTAAAAGAGTGTGGTTTGTCTGAATAAAAAAAATTAAAAATCTATAAATCTTTTGGGCATTTTTACCGACTAATTCAGCTGAATTCAAATGTATTTGCTTTAAATAATTATGAACAAGTTTATCATACGTACATCACAACAAAAATTATGTTTTACTATCAAGTTCCGTTCACATAATGTCCCTATTATTAGAGAAGGTGGCTAGTTGACCAATGAAGAATATTGCAAAGCATTTTAACAAAACAGTTAACCATAAAAATACCACATATTTTCAAGGTACCACAGCCTCAATTTTTTATATAAATATATTTAAAACAGTGTGTCCGTGATACAGATTTGGTTTTAGAGAAAATTAATTAATCATTGTGTAGTTTGCTGGTTCTAGTACAAAGTTTGTATGAAAAGTGGTCCATCTCCACGTCAGAGTTTCAACAGATGTCGAATAAACTTTTAATTTGCGATTTTCACGAAATCCATGTAACTGTTGTAGCGCAAAGTCTTAACAACAACAAATTTTAAACAACAATTACACGAGATCCGCGGAATTCGCAATATTAATGCTTATTATACACCTGTTAATAGATTTCAGCAAAGGAACAACTTGTAATACAATATGTGAGTCTCAAGCTTTTAACACTTTACAATGTTTACTAAGCGTCACTTATGTTTTGATATGGTTGATAAGTATTAAAACTTACAAAAAAAAACTTAATAACGCAGCAGTCTGTAGTCTGTGGACTTGACTTCTTGAGGGGGAACCCAGGACGGGTTTGATTCTCGGTTCGGGCAACAAAAAAGTAGAAAATGCATATTATTTTCTACTTTCTAATAAAAACAACGTTGACCGGGATTACATATGTACCCCGTTGGCGACAGGTTTGTTAGCTATTACATTGCATGACTTAGTGTCTTCGGCTAGTCGTGGGCTAGTCATAATCATAACTACCTCAAACATCTATATTATAGTCACCAGGAGTTCCATAATTTCCACCCAAAATAACTATAACGATGAGCACTAAAACAAGGCTTCAGGAAAAAACAAGGAGATAGTATCAATTCAGTTGAGTTGTTGGAAAGCTCGACAACTGAAAAGTATTTTTAATACTGAAATGTATTTAAAGCAGACTCATACACTTATTGTGATAAAAGAGAAAAAAAGTAAGAATATGAAACGAAACCGCGAATACAAGATCGCCTTGAGTTACTGCACTCATTACTTAAGAGGATAGTTTAGCAGTGGGTTGTAATTAAAGCATTAAATAAATACGCTGTATTTAATAAAAAATGTAGTGAAAAGTACAGGTAAATGACTAAGTATGTTTCAACATAATATCAACTAGATTTAAAATCCAAAGAAGTCAAAATAACATATTGATGCCTCATTTTACGCCGTTTTATAAAATATGGTTGCAGGTATTGCAATTTTTATTTTCCAGAACCGGATACATTTATTGTAAATAATTCACAAGTTTTAAAAAATTGTTTGTTACAATTACCTTATTGTTTAATTAAATTTAGTTTTTCTGGTGTTTTAAATTAGGATTTTTTTGATATAGCTGCATTTTCTTTAATTTGAAGTTTATATAAAAGCTAATAATAGCGCATTTAACATTATTAAAATTCAGACAGATTGTGAGTGTGACTATAGTCATAAAAATATAAGATTTTTTTAAAGAGAAACAGATATCATGTATGTATTCCAGTATTATAAAATATTAAATTGTAAACAAGAACGTTAGTGCAAGTATTGCGTAAATAAAGTTTATTAATCGCGAAAATCGATTTTTAGAAACTTAAAACCATTTTAGCTGTTTCAGTAAGACCACTTGCTATGCTATCACCTCTTAAAATGTAAAGCCCCAGCGTTACTACCGCGCTAACACGACACGCAGACAAGCTTATGAGTACTTATAACATGGTTGTCTACTATGGCGGTAACACTCTTTACCTCAAAACCACTTCGTTCCCCTATGTCTCGCCGGTAAATAATTGCGGCGTACTCCTCGCATGTGCAATTACTTGCTGTTTATTTGAAGGTACACCGTCTGACCTCTGAAAGCTAATAGTCCATAACAATAAACAAGATGTTTTGTTTCTGTGTTACTTAGTTAACTTTTCGTATTTTTGTGTAGTTGCTGATAGTTATTTACAGTACTACTCTTTAAATTATGCTACTACTACTACTACTAATCTTTATATTATAAAAAATATGGTTTTACACTTTATACTTTTAATTTTAAATTTTTAAATCTAAATTTAAGCGAAATTATTATTTATGTTTAATAACAATTCTATATAGATATATTTAAAATACATTCGGATTTCCGAAGCTTGACGAACATAGCTGAAGCGCATTTATTTATTTTATTTATTTATTAATTTAGTTATTAATATTTATTAATAAGCGCATTTATTTATTAATTTAAACAGTACTATTGTGCTTCTGAGAAGTCTTCACAGTCATACAAGATGATGTTTAACATAGATTTAGGATGTTTAAAGCCCCAACCAAAAAGAGAGTTGTCAAAGCTTTGACGTGTCAGTATGGGTGTTTATCTATCTGTGGCATTAAAATTTTCGACGAGATGGACCGATTTCGATGTTGGTTTTTTCACGTTTTAGATTTAGTTTTTAGTGACAGTTTTTAGCAACATTGTTTTGGTTTTGTTTGGTCTGATTGGCTTTATTAATTACAGGATAATAGAGCTTAAGGTAATTTAAAAATAAAAATGTTTTTTGAAAGAAAAGTTTTACTTTTTTATAACTAGCCGACCGGGTGAAATTCATATATTTTGACATTTATAGCTACTTCCTAACAGCTTGTATGAAAAAAAAACACTATTTTCCCATTTTATTTGCAACTTTCCGATATCACTTTTTATAAGAACCTTTACCTGATAATAAATAACAATAAAACGAATTTAAAATTATAATGTGATTGTCTTTCTACATGTACTATTTATAAGTCCAGACAGAGAAGTAATTCATAAAATGGACACATTTTATGAATTAGACTACTTCCAGGTCGTGATCTACTAAAATCTGTTCGTTATAGTAGGAGTGATCGCATAGCAACAGTTATATTATACATATATACGTTTTTTGGAGATAACACTTGTACTTATGCACTGTATACTTTATTAAACACTTTCTAGCCCACCGGTTTCACTTTTTACAGCGTCATCAGGGCTTTGAAATTATACATAATGCATATATTTTCAAAGACGACTAAAAAAATTATAATCTTCAAAGATTTTGAACTTGTCTCTTCATCCGTGTAGAAAAATTTAATGTTAAAGAATTTTTATAACAAAGACAAAAACCAGACACAATAAACTTGGAAAAATGACGAGCATGTAACAGTAAAATGAATATGAATTTTCACAGAAATTAGCAGTCTCAAAGTTTTTCCTCAAGTTCATTCCACTGCTGAGATATTTTAATTTAGCCTCAGGACATGAAAGCCTCGAGAAAGATAATAGCGGTTCTTAAAATAAAGTCTTTGTGTCATTATTTTGTGCCACTGCATCATTCCCGCCTAGCTTGGGTTTTATGTCTATACGGTTAGTTCTGACTTCAATGTCTTATGTTTATAATGTATTTTATAACATTACTTGTGGCCTTTCCCGACTTCGTACGGTTATGAAATATGCATATAAATCTTTCTCGATAATCACTTTATCTATTAAAAAAAATACATCGAAATCCGTTGCGTAGTTTTAAAGATTTAAGCAAACAAAGAGACATAGGGACAGAGGAAGCGACTTTGTTTTATACTATGTAGTGATTAAGAAAAGCAATAGTGCAAGTTATTGCTTAGTTGAGGTGAAAAACTAAATCATTTCGATGTTTAATCAATAGCCTATTATAAGCGAGTATAACTAATGTGTATTAGGCCTAATGTGCAAGTTTAGCGAATACCCTAACATTTGGATCAGAAAATGTCACTATTAAATAAATAAATAAATAATTAAATAAATTTCTATGGACAAGTTACACCAATATAAAGTAAGCAAATTATATGCTTGTGTTATGGGTGTTAGTCAACGATTCTAATACATAGAAATACTTAAATAGATACTAGGATAAATTTAATAAACACATAAACACGCAGACCAGGAAATGCAGACATCTAAATTTTCATCACACAAATGCCTGCCCCCGTCTGGAACCGAACCCGAGCCTCGTGGTTGATCGGTGTAGTTAGGCTTGTACACTAGTTACTCGACCAACGAAGCGGTCATTGTTATTGTGCCGATAGGAATAAGTAAGGCGGTGGATTCCTATCCGCAGTTACTGCAGACCACTTTGCTATTTTTAAAGTTGTTGTTTACTATCAAGTTAAGTTGTTTGTGATAACTCATATTCATCACTAAATAATAAGTACTATATAGGAGATTGAGGCATAACAGAGCGAGGAGGAAGAAGCGTATGGAAAATAACCATCACTTGTGGACATAATATACAACAATAGTTTAGTGTTCATTATGGAACGTTTTGGTATAAAAAAACTATATTTAAAAAACCCACATTAAAACTAAAAATAACAAAGACTTAATATTAATTATAAACTACTTATTATTGTGCTATTTACTAACAGGTTTGAAGTCGGTGCCAAGCCTTAAACTAATGCTAAACAAATATTTATATTATAAGCATTAAATTGGCTTGGCATCGACTTCAAACCTATTAGTAAATAGCACATGTAAATAATTGTAGGTAGTATTTTATTAATGTTAAATCTTTATTATTTTTTATTTTTTAGTTTATTGTGTATATGTTCGTTAGTCTCGTTAAAACTCGAGAACAGCAGGACGGATTTGGATAATTTTAATTTTGAATTATTTGTAGAAGTTCAAGAAAGGTTTAAAAGGTAATGTGAAGGGAAAAAAACTGCGGGGAAGCTAGGAAAAACAACATTTACTTTTTTTGTCATACATACTGAACGGGTGGAACGAAGTTCACCGGGTCAGCTAGTCCTATGTATGAAAATCAATTTCTGTTCGTTAGTTTCACAAAACTCGAGAACAACTGGACCGATTTGGCTAATTTTAGTTCAGAATTATTTGTAGAAATACAGGGTTTTTAAGGATAAGTCCTTTTAAACTTTAAAAAACCAGGAAAAACAACACTATTTTTTTCCCATACAAACAGAACGGGTAAGTCAAAGTTCACCGGGATAGCTAGTTTTTATACAATTATTGTACTACAGTCTTATTTACACAGTAAACTTGTATGCTTTGACAGACCAGGTTCCGAGAATTACAACACTCACAAATATAATAAAGATAATATTTCATTCCACTCAAAAACAACACCAAACACAAAAAGAACTTGGTTTAAAAATGTTATCTTAAGTAATATTTATAGCTTTCTCCTTCTGAATTTTATCTTTGTACCGATTAGCGTTATTCACAAATTTTAGTTCATTTTACTTTCATATTTTTAGCTTGTAGCGCAGGAAATGTTTAAAAGAGAATATTAGGTGAGGCTTTTCCGGCCACAAAGAACTTAAATCTTTCAAAGCTGCGAGTACTCCCATACTGTTATTAACTGAGTCGCACTTACGTAAGTACGTATAATACGGAGCTTCATAATACCGTACCAACAAGAAAAACAGATTATGTGACATACATATTATAATGAAATGTTTTTGTTCATTAAAATCTGTTTATTTATACATAAGATGATTTTATCATCGCGGAATAAATTTTCATTGCCCATCATAGTATTTCGAGTTTTTAGAAAAGTACCTTTCGCTTAAACTTTGGTTTTTGACTATATTGAAAACTTCATGTAATTCATGCAAGCGGCTTAGCTGCGCAATCGTAATAGACAGATAGATTTTTCGTATGAATGAAATGAAATGAAAACGTAGAACAGATATTACAATATACGTTACGTTTATGAGACAAATAGCTGCTGAAATTTTATGCCAACGATGATATCTGTACACTTGAGCGATTTAATCTTAGTTTTTAATGATAATGATGATGATGATGAAAATGAAACCTGACAATATTTTAATTAATAAAACCTGATAAAAATTGCCTTTGTAGTTTTCACAAACCATGTATGTGTGTGTGTTATTGCATGGAATAGTATGAATGGAGCGCTAGTGCAAAGCGAGTCAAATTCTAGACTTGATAGACTCGCTTCGCATAATTCTGTGCTTATCCCACCTTGGGTATGTCAGAAAAAGCATTAGAGTAGGATAAATGCAATCAAAATGAGAGCGCTACAGAAAATCTGTTGTGTTACGCTCGCTTACCGCATTCGTATCAGTTAGATCAGAGAAAGAGTTTGATTGAAAGAAAGTTTTAGTGTTAAATGAGAAATAGCATGCTTGACTGGTTTGGTCATGTAGAAAGAATGACAAACAAAAGATTGACAAAGCAGATACACAATTCGAATCTGGATGGATGTGGAAATGGAATGGAAAGATTAAAGTTGACATTCCAGGATCAATTCGCTGAGGTGTTATTCGAATGTGATGCCAAGAATCTCCAAAACCGGCGTGTTTGTATGAAAATAGAAATAAATTTGAAGAAAGCCAGGCAGGTCTGCCAGAATAATACATTTTGGCACTCGATACTCTATGCCAACTCCGTAAGTAGCGTGAAGATATATATATGTCGGAGATATATTACACGTTGCACCGACAACACTCACGACCACAGATATTACAAAATAGGTATACTAGCTCATAACCTTCCGATATATTATGTATGTTTTTGTCTTTTTTGCACTATAAGTGTATGGGGGTTAACGTGTTCAATAACCGTGTATGACGATTGTTATATTTACTAACTGACTCTTGCAAGATCGGGCTTGTTTATGTTTATTTAGAGATTTTAGATAGAAAAAGAGAACTTTGAAATTTCAACATTTAAAAAATATACCGAAAATATTTAAGTATTGAATACCCAACCACAGTAATGTCAAACGAACAGCTGAAGATCTAAACTATTCAGCATGTAAAGGGACAGCCATATTTATTCGTTACTTTGAGATATCGCAAATCTCTCTCTAATCAGTCTAATTCAAGTGCATTTTATTCGATTTTCAAATTTGATTTTTTTTAATTTTGTAGCCACAATTACTGTTTCAAAATTCTCTTACTCTGTCTAAAATCAATAAACATGCATTAGTCTCGCTCTGGCAAGATCCAATTAGTTGTTTACTTGATCATTTATATTGAGACGTTTTATCTGGTTGTTTATAAATTAACACAAAGTCAAAATAGAAAGCAAAAAAAAATTTTAGCCTATTAGTTACCGCCATTGTTAAAAAATGCGTAGCCAAATTTAAAAAATGAGGTGTAAAAATGTTTGCCTTTAAGTTCTTCCTACATAAAAGCGGTATAAATCTATTAGTAAATGCAATTCCTAGCAAAACAACCACATAATAAATATTTTATATCATTGTGTACAAATGAGCAAATGAGAAAATAAAAAGAAAAAAAATTATTGACGCAAACGAAACAATAATAAGTGTTTAGGGAAAAATTAGACTTCATAATTGCTTGCATTTAATTGCTTACTGTTTAAGAAAGGGTAATTAATGGCAATGAAATTAGTTTGACCGAAAGAAATTCATTCAAATAAAAAATCCTCGGGAAATTGTGATTAATGAGGCTGTCAGCCGTAGCTGTGACATCCGGATAGGGTAAATTTCCTTCAAGTGGGGAGATATGCCCCGAAAACCCTTGATGTTAAGATGCCAAGAATTTAGCCTCTAGAAAGACGGATCCTTTTTGTAAAAGGGTATCTTCAATTTATTAAAAAATACATGGGCTTATGATATTTTCTATATGTAAAAGTATTAGTAACATTTTACTTGAAAAATATCTATACACACTTTTTATAATAATATTTGCAATTTCCTTTAACACACTTTATGTAAGACTTAATGTTACACTTTACCCAACCAATTTGACATATCACAGCATCATCAGGGCTTTACAACTAAAGATATATAAATCTATTCATATGGGCGTGAAGACACTTTTTTTTATTCCATTTTTTCGTTCAGTGTTTGGTTATTTATCAGACTTTTAAACTATATTAAAGAAATGTTAAAGAATTATATTTAAAAAGTTGCATATACCAAGTCTCGCCAAGGTCCACGATGAAAAGTATAAATTCTAGATTAAAATGTTAATGTAAAAACAGAATTAGTTATTTGATTTCCAAAATCATCATTAACTTTGTTGAAAATTTAAAAATCTTTATTATTAAGTGTATTGTGAACTGGAATATGAAACTTCTTGCTTATATAAATTTGCCAAATTTATTACCCTCAAAACCAGAACCAGACAATTACTTGTTTATATTAAAATTACATCTAAAAGTATAACTTACTAGGCAGTAATATATTCACTGAGAGAGTGATTCATAGAGAGAGAAATCTACAAATTTTCTAACAATAAGAGATTAGAAAATTAGTTTTTCTAATAATAATAGTGACAGCCGTACTAAGAGACGGCAATTGTCTTTTAATCTGTCATTAATTCGACATTTCCAGTGCAAAATTGTTTATTAATGATAGATTAAATTTTAACTGACGTCTCTTATTGCGGCAGTTAGTATAATTTAAAATAACATTCATATTTTATTCGGTCTGTTAAGCTAAAAGTAGCCTAGAAATTAAAAAAAAATTTAATACGTAACATAAGTTTACTAATTTATGAAAATGTTGAACTAAAATTTAATCAAATCCTTACTCATGCCGATAACGCTACAGCCGTAGCACGGTGCTACAAAAGTGCTACACAAGCGTAGCATATGTAGCACTTCTACGTATTCAAGTCGAGTATTTCCTGTTTAATAATAATACTTGTATTAAATTAGATTGTATCTTAATGTCTTTATAATTAAGTATGGTACTGAAATAAATAAAAGTAATCACGCCTGAGCTATTGAGCTTAGTTTAAAAGCTAGCGAGATGTTGATATCCATCCCTTACTTCGTTTAACGTTTTGTATACATATAATAAATAATTTACAATAGTCTTTCACTCGTCAATGACACAAATACTATATATATAATAAAATAAGAACATACTACCTAAATGCTATTTTTGCTTATGTTGGTTCGGGGCCTCTGTGTGCCGACCGCAGACGTATACTCGTTATCTCAAGTTCTAACGGTAGGGCACTTATTCATAATGCAAACTGTCCTGAGAAAACACACTCAATTGCAGTATGATCCTCATATTGGTGTCAATAAGCGGTGATCTGACAAAGTATGTAAAATTGAAAAAAGACGTACTGGCATTGCTAGTGGTCATTATTATCATATTAGTTAATTACTTTATAATAAGCTCAATAAGAAGTTAAATATCTACGTTTTACATTTTATAAATGCAAATCTAAATCTTTTAAGTAGCTCCGATCCTCATCTTACCAACAAACTGAAGACGTCATAATTACCCAATTATAATCTACTACAATATCCAAACATCATGCTCAAGCCGCAACACGCACACACACACACACGCGCGCGCGCACATTTTTTTATTTTTAAATAATACATAAGACTGGGTTAACATTTGTATTTTTTTCATCAAATTGTAACTTGTAACAAAAAAATTGTAACGAAAATTCGTAAGACGGCGCAGGGCGCTTGTGGAATTGTTCGTGTTGTCATGTTTGTGTACGATAGCGCAAAAAATTAATATTGTATTCTACCACATAAATGATAGTACTTTCATACTGATAATTAAAGCCATTCGTGCAAAATTATTTCCTAACCCGTCCAAAATATCAAAAATACACTACGTTAGTATTCAAGTTTTTACTTCTGCCAGCACTCCCGTAATGCAACCCGTCGTTTTTTTTAATGTACCATCTTACTTTTTGCCAGGCAGGTCGTATAAGGTGGGGTTAAATGGATCACTATAACTAACCATTGATGTTTAGTACTGTACAACTTAGCAGAGTTCACCGCCTTCCGTATTCCTGCCTTCATAATTATAGAGCCATATCTGTAACATGACTGTCTCTTTCGCATCTGTACTAAACCTAAACCTGACGAGTTCCGGTTCGGAGCGTAATGTTGCCGGAAAACTTATTTAACAGCCCTAATTCCTTGGCAAACAAAATGAAAAAAATTAAAGTCTGATAATATAATAGGTCAGCACGGTCAAAAACCATAAATTTCTAGCTGTTTGCTGTAATATAGTAAATACAAATATTTTTATTTACTGTATTACCTATATCCTCGAAGGTATATGCAGAGATACAATCTGGGCATCCGAGATCGGAGCGACCAAATCCGACAATGTAATAGGGTGATATTTTTCAATGGGGCGCTAGTGTACATACGTACGAACACATCAGCTGTGTTAATTTAATTTGTGTATTTGTAAAATAAGTGTTATTGTTAAGTGAAAACTGATAGAAAACATTTATTATACTAGTGTCTACCCCTATTAGTGTAATCCAGTTAAAAAATGGTGTATAATTAAAAAAATAGGTATAAAACCGTTACAGCAAACAGTGAACAAAAATAGTAATAATTTCCTGATTTATATTAAAAACTAACTTTTATGACTTGATTTGATGTAAGTGTAATATAGTGTCACTGTGCGTTACATGTAAAGTAAAAAATAAACATTATTTTACTAATGGAAAAATCCAATAACTCAACGCCGTTACATCATACGAATTTAAAATAGTACCTACCCGTTTGGAGTTAGATCGTCTACAAATTTTAGCAAGTGACTTAGGAAATAATAATTATTGTGTATAAAATTCAGTAATACAAGGAAGATAAAGTATTATCTAAAGAAACAAATGAATAAATATAAATATTTATTAAATAATATTTACAATATATAAACATAAACTACTTGTAATCAGCGCCATCTGGTAGCAGTTGATCTAATTAGTTCGATGACATACAAGAGGATAGTGAAAATCTTCGAATTTCATACATCAACAGATATCAAACATCAAACTACCTACCTACCTGATTTTTGTTTATGTTATAGGTAGTCTAATACCGTTCAACGGCTCGCAGCCTTTACATATGCCTCTTAAAAAAAAGAAAAAAGTGGTATTTTAAATTTTAAGTTGACATTTGTATTTTTTATTTTGATTTGGAAAAACTTAATAGGTAATCGACCGATAATAGATTGTTTTAATTAATGTTTATGCTTCGTTATGTTTTTGTAAAATGTGTACTTATAGTTAAATGTGTACTTTTTTTATTAATTTAGTTTTGACCCTTATTTAAAAGGTAAATGTGACTTATTTACATATTGCACCGTCTTATATTACGTTCTACCGACTGTAGCCCGCTTCTTTACCCAAAAACCTAAGGTTTAATTTATTGATAATATTGATTGCATTTTCTATATTTAGTGTCGCCATATAAATTAAATTTTAAAATGATTACTAGAAGGGCGTATGCTAAACAAGAAGAGAATAAACTGCAACTCACATTATTAGAATTGAAAAAAAGTAGGGAATTATGTGACCAGTTAATGAAAGAAAGGGATGATAACGAAAAGGAACTTATCGATATTTTAGAAAATAATAAAATACTTAAATCAGAGATGGTTGTCATTCATAACCAGTATATAGAAGCTGTTAATAAGTGTGACCAGCTTCAAACAATTATCAATAGCTTTGATTTGTGTAGTGATGAGGTGGAGCTAATGGTCAAGCGTATATCTGACCTTGAACATCAACTCAACGAGGCTCATGTAACAATATTGACATTAAGAAATGAAAACCAAGATTTTTTTTTTTTTTTCAAAATCAAAAGCTGTATGATGGACTTGTCGCTGGTCATCACACTCATCATTCTAATGTATGGTTTTTATCAACTAATAAGTTAAAAAAGTACATAAAAATTAATAAATTCATAAGAAAAACACAGTTGTTAATTAAAAAAAACAGAAAATCTATTAAATTGTATAAAAACAGTGCACATGTAATTGATAAAATTAAATTGTATAAAATTCGATCTGAAAATATAAAAACTAAGTATGAAAATGACATTCAGGATCTTCAAACTGAAATAGCGAATTTAAAAAAAAGTCTTACATACGTGACAGGTAAATATGAGTTAACAAGGAAAGAGATCCAGGGTCACATTAAAGCAATGGAAGAGCTAACTAATCTCTCAAAGTATAATCAAGAGCGGTTTGACTCTTTGACACAAAACTATCAATGCAATTGTAATCATGTACAAGAAATATCTAACCATACTAGTGCATCCCAGCCTGAACATCCGTTAAGTTATAGTTTTAAATCTCAAAATGTACCAGAAAATAATGTAGTAATAATTAGTGATGAATCAGGAAAATCTATGGGTTCAATATTATCTAAAAGCTTAGAAAATAATGTTTTAAATTATTGTATGCCAGGTTGCAATTATAGAGATATTATAAAAAAAAAGCTTTATCTATTAAGTTTGAATGTAACACAACTTTGATAATATTTTGCGGTAGTAGAGGTGACATAGATAGAAAGTGTTTAATAAAAATGTATGATTCTCTAGCACAATTAGATGTTAAAAAGATAATTACCATAACTCTTCCATATATAAATAGATCGAATG